>JARHVA010010570.1:0-154102 GCA_037957365.1 Torreya grandis
GACACAGGGTAAACATAGGAAAAAACAAAGACTAAAAAAATAGTTTAGATCACCTAGATTTTATACTAAATATACATTAGTGCCAAGAGTGGGACACTAGCACCATGAGGTGCTACTATCCACTATAAAGCACTATTGTCTAGTAGCTCTAGCTTCAAGACAGTCCAGATTATTTAGACTAGTACACTAGGTATAATATAGATTTACATAGATATAGTCACAGATTTGATAGTTCTATTTAGATTTTGCTCAGATACACTCATTTTAGCTTAGATTCATAATAGTTACTTGGAATTGGGGGCATCATGTGTGACATGATCACTTCCAAATTTAGTTTAGTCACATAGATTTAGTTATTACATACTTAGTTTAGATTCAATATACTTATATACCATATTTGGGTAATATACATAGCTACACATAGATTGATCAGATGGAAAGGCAAACTCCATGTCATTATTTGTACTATATATACTTTTTATCATATTATATGTTAACAATATATTCATGACTTACTCCATTTATAGTGGTTGGCATTCCTGAGTGGCCAAGAGTTACCTAATATACCCAAGTGGTTATAGAGCCAACATATATAGTTAGACATACTTAGATACTTTCAACAATTTTTGAAATTTAGTTACAAATTAATCTACTTCACATGGGTGGGAAATGATGGAGTCATGACCTACTTGAATTCTTTAACCACCACATGAGAGGGTTATACACACTTACAATCTTATCCAAGCTATTCACAGATCAAGATCCATTGATCAGGGGTGGGCAATGATAGAAGCAAAACTAAATTGAGATCTTGAGCTACCCATATGAGGATTGAGCAAGCTATCAGCTTAGTCTGATTTATTCAATGATATGATCATTATGTACACTAACACACATAGGTTATCATTAGGTTCATGAATTGGTTCACATACCCAATGTGGTGTATTCATTCATTTCCTCTCCCTTTACTCAACTTTACTCAATTACTTTATTTAGCATAGTCTTTTGCTTTTAATCATCTCTTAAGTAAGGACTGATTTTTTCATGTTTCACATACACAAACCTAGATTCACATACTTAACTTAGGTACATTGGCTTGAATTCTAAGGTAATTCTAGGTATGTTTATTTTTCCTTTATACTAGTCATTTCACTTTGATGCATTTCTATAATAAAAGGGGGGGAAATGTAATCACCTTAAAGTGGTATTTGGATGTTAAGAGTATTACTTGAGATATCCTATTCCTAGCTTAACCCTAGACCTATCTTAGATCATTTTTCCACACTTTTATATCCATTTTACAAACCATAGACATCTTATGTCAGCCCAAACATAGTCTCAATATAGCACTCCTCGATCCTAACCTTGTGTGCCCACCAATCTACTAGGTAGACATTAGCACCACACTAAGGACACTACAACCACATGGCACTCATGTCCCCAATTGGGTGATAGTGTTCCTTTCCATAAGTCTCTTGAATAGATACTTTTTAAAATATATTCCCCTTTTAAGGTTGCCTAAGTATATTTTATTATTTTCATAATATACGAATCTCTATAATGACAAGACTATTTGACCTCTATTCACTATATGGAAAATAGATACAAAAGTTATTCAAACAAAAGACAAGTTGAGAAAAATTAAGGTATTTGATCGATATTATACTCTACGTATGCATATTACCATTTACAACTTCCTTAAACCCATATTTCAAATCTCAGGCACATTTAAGGCATCCAAGTCCACTCTCATTCTAGCATTCACTTGCACTTGCATCAAGCACTAGGTAGGAGAACTACATCAATCTTGATCCCTCTTCAAAGTATTGGTATGTAGGAAACTATCTTCATAGTGGGGTGTTTAGGATGTTCAGCATATCCTAATAATAATCATAATTATTGATCATGTCATACTTGCAAGGAAGATTAAGGTTTACATACTAAATCAATTTTTCTAGGCACAACATAGAGTTCTAGATTTTTTTCATTCAAGAAAAGGACCTAAAAACACAAGCATAGGTGCTCCTAGAAAATAGGAATAGTCCTAAAAATAGGACACTAGAACCACTTTAAGGACACTATAGCAATATGAAGATACTGTCCAAGTGGGACACTACTGTTCAGTGAGCAAATAGATTCTAAAATCCTATTGATGACACTTAGAACTATCCAAAACTCAATTTTCAAAACCTAGATCATTCATGATGGTCACTTTCTAGATAAGTTTATATTTTTGAATTTTTATTTTTATTTTTAAAAATTAAAATGAGGTCAAAAGAAATTAAAAAAATCAATACTTAATTATTACATATTGTTTAATTAATTTAGACATATTAACCTTTTAACCAAACATAGGATTTACTAGTGTAAAACCCCAAAAAGGTTTAAAACATTTTTTAATGCATAATTTAATGTGTTTAATTCTTCAAATGGAATAATTTAATACTATTGTATGATTTATGTCTTTATTCATTGTGTTGTATAATATGAAATTAGTTTTTACAATTCTAGATTTCAATTTTATTAAGTAAATGATCTTGTATAACTTATTGCTCTATTAAATCTTTGGATTAGAAAGTTAATTTCAGCTATATTATTATATTTTAAACCCTTGGATTATGTTATGAATCTTAGTTACTATTATTTATGAAAGTGTCCATAGGGCTAAACCTAGATATTATTATTATGAGTATAAATTCTTATTAACTCTTGTACCATATTTTATTATATGGGAACTTTGTCACTTAAGGTGAATTTAACGAATGTAACTTCATATGTTTATTATATGTTGTAATTAGATAATTGAGAATTAGTTAAGATTTACTAAACACATATATTTTGTATCTTGCTTAGTAAGCATGTCTATTTTTTCTTAAATTATCATTAATTGATAGTCATTGTATTAATTGGCATTACACTCCTTATTATGGTACAACTATTTATTACTTTCTATTACATTCTTACACTTAATACAAATTAGTTTGTTCAGTATACTTTTTTTTTTATAAGGACTACCTATAATTACATTTTTATTAGGGTTTTATGCCACTTGGTTCCAGCCTTATTGATAGTTATTCCACTTCTTGTACAAGTTTATTTTTTCATCTTACTTTGGATTACATATTATTAGTAGGTAGTACATCCTTTATTTTCATAACTAGTGATATGATCTTAAATGCATTTCTATTGCGTAAAGCAATGAAATGAGTAAATAGATTGGAAAGAACTTGATGCTTACAAGAATATGTTTCAATTCAACCTTATGTTTAAAATTATTAGCATTTGAAATAGAGGGAATTCAAATTGATAAGCATAATTAAATTTATTACTAATATCTTTAGAATATTTATTGAATGAAATTATAAGTCAAATTAGTTATGTTTTATTTTCAAAAGGATAACTATTGTCTTAATTTCTTATTAATGAATCTAGGTTGAAATTGTTATAAAATTATCTCTTTTTTGTCACAATGGCTTGATTATGTCATTCTCCTTAAGTAGAAACTCAATAAAGAGTAACTATTTTATTTTATGGACTATAGGAAGGCTTCCTAAATTCCATAATTAAGATTTAATTTAATTACAAAGTTATTATTAACTATTGTTCCATATTCTAGTCTATATTCTTTTTATTCACGACTAATGCATATAAAGATTTGAGTATAAATATGCATAATGAGATATAATGACAAAGGGGGTGCCTTCATTGAGTGCACATTTTTAGTAACTGATGGATATAGTAAATCATGCTTAAGTTTTTTATATATTCATGTGTATTTAGTTAGGTCATGACAATGATTGTCAAATTGCTAATTAAACACAATCAAAGTTTATGTTCCTACAGGAACATATTTCAAATGTTAATGTATTCAAAAAAAAATTATTTTACCATTTTAAAATAAAGTGGCATAATTTTATTATTATTATGATTATGACTAAGTGACATGTAAATAATACTAGAGAAAAATAAATCTCTAGAAGACTATTTATAGGATGGTCTAGTGAGAGTATGATCCCACTATAAGTTGAAAGGATCATATATACTCATAAACAGTATTGATTAGGAAATAATTATAACCAATTAATTAATTAAAATGGAAATTTATTTTATAAACTAAAATCATGAAGTAAAATGACCTCGTAACCATACATCATGGTACAATGATCTAAAATCAAGGATAGTACCATTATGGCCTTTCACATACATCAAGTACATAAAAATTCAATTGCATATTAAGGGTGTATAGGCATATTTAAAATTATAAAATATATTTAATAAATGTGATTAGTTGAATTAGATAGAGAAATGTCATAAACTTGAAATAGAAGTACATTCCTATTTCATCCCTAAAGCTTGAATAACATTGATAACATAAGTATTTAGCATAACTATCCCAAGACCTAAGAAGGTTAAGTTGAATACCATAGCCTATGATAGGTTTCCCTAGATTTTTAATTCTTAGGTAAGATAAGGACACCTAGGTGGTCCTATTTGAAAGGTGTCTGTGACCATGCAGTTCTAGATATATCACTATAGATCGCATATCGATACACACTAGATTACATGTGGATCTCCCCAGGAAAATATTCTTCCCCATATAATCTTCTAGAGGTGATTACCTTAACTAAGATCTACATGCACATAAATAGGGTGTTAGGTCACATAAAACCAAGTTTTAGGTCATAAAAACTTTCACCTTCTATTGTTGATTTTGAAAGAATATACACTCAAAAATTAACTTAGGGGTAATTTTTCTTGGTATTAGAGTCTGTGCTAAGTTGTTAATCTAATCATAATAGAACTTAGAAAAAATTATTTATAGAATTTTATAATAACTAATTGGTGACTTCTCAAGAAAATGGTTAAGACTAGAGTTGGTAGCAATCAAGTTGACAATGATCAAGGAATTTATAGACCAGTCTTAAGAGGTATAGGTAGAATCCAAGTTAGGGGTCGTACTACTAAAAATCCAAACCAAATCAAGAATAAACCTATTCCACACAATGATAATAACAACATAAAAGCACCAAATGACAATACAGTTTTGAACAACCCAACTGATAAGCAATAAGTGACCCTTCATGGAATCTTATCTACTCTAAATGTCATTCATGAAAAAATCAAAAATCAAGAGTGAAGGTTAAACAATATTGAGGATGTTCCTCAAGAATAAGTCCCTCGATTAGGAGTGGAACAAATAAGGGAGTAATAAATTCAAGAAATACCAATAAGAATGGTATACCCCATCATCAAAGAACTCAAAAATCTTCCCCCACCTACCTTCTTCAGTGAGGAATTAGGAGATGTAACCAATGCATGGCTCATAAATCTAGAGAAATACTTTAACCTTCATAACATCCCTTCTAATGTGAAGTCAAAGGTTATTTTATATAATTTAAATGGTTTTGATGCAATATGGTGGAACCATCTTTATGTCTTAGATGGGTATCAACCTATGACCATCACCTGGCTAACTTTTGAGAACCATTTCTAAAAAATATGCTTACATGCAAACTTTAAGGAGCATAAAATAACAAATTTTTAGCTGCTCAAGCAAGAACATATGTCTCTCCTCAAATATGAAAATCAGTTTTTGAATTTGATACATCATGTAGACTATGTACATGATAAAGAAATAAAAATGACTAATTTTAAGTTTGGGTTAAAGGAAATATTGATGCATGACATCAATATGACTAATCCTAAGGCACTAAAAATTGCTATAGAGTTTACCCATAGGGTATAAGAGAAATAAAAGTCTCAAAAATTGAGACAAGAATTCAAGATGAATAGGTAGTAGTCAAAATCTAGGAACCCACCTTCCCCATCAAAAAATTTTAAGGAATCAAACTAGAATTGTAAGATCTAAGAGAACAATAGGAATTTTAATTGATTCCAAAGAATAATTTTAAAACCCAAAGTAACTCTAAAAATGGGTATTTAAAGAATAAACAACACCAAAATAGCCAATGTGGACCAGTCATAGGGGTAAACACTATTCCATGTGTTGGATGAATATTTTGTCAGCCAGTTATCCGATTGAGAAAAATAGGTCTCTTCACCATATCAAGGGATATTGGTCAGCCCAATGTGTAGGTTTACTACATCATAGGTGGAAAAATCTCTCCTCTCATCAAGGGGAGGTTCCCTTTAAATATGCAGGAGCTATATACTATAGGTATAAGCATAAAATAACACTCAGGGTGGAACTACACCATCCATCTCTCTTTTTTTAGAGATGATGTTCACAAACAGAGGAGAAAATCTAGGTGAAAACACTGAAGGCACTTCTCTTCTTTTAGAAGTGATCTTTCAGGAAATACTAGGAGTTCTTTCAGGTAATGACAAGTAATTGATAGCAAAAGGGGGCAGTAACCAGCAGGATGAAATAGAACACAAAGTTTCCACCTCAACTACCCAAAGAGTGAAACACAAAAGGTAATGGGGGCATAATGTCATCCCAGAACCTTCTACACAGAAAGAAACTAAAAACACACACTGAAGACAACTTTATCAGCACAAAGTCTGAAAGTAACTGACTTCAGGACATCTTCCTTATCACTTCCACTAGTTCTACCTGTTCAATTAAATAAACAAGAATGCATCTAGAAGATAGACATAAGAACAATCTCCTAAAATGGCACAAGCTATAACAACACAAAGTCTACAAGTAACTTACTTTCTCATTTAGATAAAATACTATGAACAACAATCTTAACTCAAAGTCTCAATAATCATCTTTCAATTTGGGTAGATTTTAGCTTCTATAAAAATGAAAGGTCTACCTTGCATAAAGTAAGAGAATATAATATATAGTGGCCAAAAAAGGCTTGGCACTTTTTTCCATGGAGTGGCTCATATTGCATTCAATGCCTTGAATTCATTTTTAGTTTTGTCAAAGAGGGCCATGCTAAGAACAGGGCAACCACCTTAACTATGGCATGTTGATTCATCTCAAATGTCTTCTCCTGGGTCTGAGTCTTCTAGTTTATCACCTGATATCTACATAGCTATCCACTTCACCTTTAATCCAAAGGAGATAAATAGGTCATGCTGTCAATGTTTTTAGGCTCTAATATCTACCTAGTGGACTGTTCCACCTACTGGAAATAACTCTTGTAGATATTTTGGATTTTCCCTCTTTCTGCTATGATTTGAGCCCTTGGGTTATCTTTTCCCCTTTTTGTTTCTTTTGGTTCCTCCCCTCAGTAGTTCTTCCTTTCAGCCTAAAGGTATTTGAATGCCTTTAGGTCTGTGTTTAAGCCTACAAAGATCAATAGATACTTTATTGCTATAAATTTGACGTCTTCAAGTCCATCATCATTTGAAAGCCAACGACTAGTTGGTTGCCCTAAATTTGATAGCTATGGGCCTATCATCCTCCTTAGTAATTCCTTCATGTATTTCCCTCTTGATTTGGCCACTTTACATGGATCTTAACAAGTGACACATGGAATTTCATACTATGAAATAGGTGAGGACACTTGGCAACATCCGCTTAACTTATAGAAGCTTTAGATACCTTTTGAGAGTCCTATAGAAGATGACACATAGTAGCTTCTGCTAAGCTTTAGAATCACTATAGAAACATTTGGGACTCATTTGGATTCATGTAGATGTAGACAATTTTCACGCTCTATTTACATTAGCAACTCACCCTAGGGCCCACCATAGTCCTTTCTCAATAATGAAATAAAAGGAAGAAACTATGGAGGTTGACACTTGGTAGATTCTACCGAGCTTTATAAGGGACATGTGGTGACTTTTGTTGCATTTATAAAAACATAATAAAACCTTCCATAGTTTCCACTTGTCACCCTCCCAAAAAATATGAGAGAAGATTATTGAAAGAAGCTTTAAAGCTTATAATAAGCTTAAAACGTGGATGCAGACACTTGTCGTGCTCTACTGAGTTATAACGAGACACAAGGAAGAAACTGTAGATGTTGACACTTGTCAACTTCTACTGAGCTTTACAAGGGACATGTGGCATGTTCCACTACTATTAGAAACAAATTATAATGTGTCCAAGTAGATGACACTTGGCAGCTTCTGCTCTTCAAACTTTTTCTTTCGGGCACTCCTTTGAACCGTTTGATTGAACCGATCGATTGAACCAACTGCTCACAGAATCTTTGAACCTTTGAACCATTGAACCTTTAAACCATAAAAACCCTTGAACCTATTTTGTTTCAAGGCTAAATGGTTCAATGGCTCAATCCTTACTTATAAGCTTGCCGATGAACATTATTTTTGAACCAAAGCATTGAACCAATCCTAAAAATGCCTAAGTGCTAGAAACTTGTTCTTTTGATTGAACTCACCTGTTAAATCCATTTAACCCTTTGAACCTAATAGTCCCTTTACTAAAAAATCTTGAGAAATGAGGAATTTGAAAGGTTAGAACAAATTTTGAGAAAGGAAGAGATTATTTTGGTCAGCTGAACCAAAATAGTTCACATGTTGTCCCAAAAATGAGTGATATTTTTGGGGACAACACCATGATCCCTAAAAAGTATAATGGCATGTTGGGAATGTTGTGATAACCACTACCATAAGGATTATCTAAAGCTAAAATTAGGATAGCCAATAGACCATAGAGTATATCTTGTAGTAGATAACTAGAAGGATAAATTTTAGGCCACCCCAATTAATATTAGAGGTAATTTTTTTGGTAATTTTTATATAGTTTAATTGATTTATTGTAATGAACAACTTTATTTCACCTTTTATAGTGAATAAATGTAATAAGAAATTTAATCCACTAAGAGAAGGATGGGAAATCAAGTTTAGTACCAGTAGGAGGGTACCTATACAAGAATGGTTGGAGAAAATGAAACATAATATGGGATCCTTAAACATAAGGGTAAATTTATTTTTAACACCCTTAGGGTCTTATGAAATTATATCAGGCATGCATTGGCTACAACAACACCATGTGGTACTTGACTACTCTCAAAAAGAGATGTAATACATTGATGAGAATGGAAAACTTGTTGAAATCCAAGGTTTTTAAGGGGTAAATGTATAAAATACTTTCATCCCTAAAATTAAATAAGGATATTCAAAAAAATTGTAAGCTCTATGTAGTCAAACTATAAGAACTTCCCAAGGAGTAAGAACTATCTTTTTCCTATTTTCCTATCTTATAGGAATTTGTGGATGTTTTTCCTCAAAAATTATCTAATTTGCCACCAAAATATGAGATTGAATTCTCTATTAATATTATGTCATGGGATACCCCTACATCAAAAGTTCTTTACTGAATCCATGTCGCAGATTTGCATGAACTAAAAGTCCAATTACAAGAACTTTTGGACAATGGAAACATTCAACCAAGTGTGTCACCTTTGGGTTCTCTAATGGTCTTTGTAATAAATAAAATTTTCAATTTAAGGTTATTCATTATTATCACATTCTCAAAAAATTGAATAAAAAATCATTACCTGCTACCTAGGATCAACAATTTATTCGATCAAATGAAAGATGTAGCAATCTTTTCTAAAATTGATCTAATATCTAGCTACCATCAATTAAGGATCAAAGAGGAAGACATATATAAAAATTCATTTTTAAATTTATATGGCCATTATGAGTTCACCATCCTATTATTTGGCCTCACCAACACACATGCAAATTTCATGAATTGAATGAATAGTGTTTTTAGGGATTTTTTGGACAAGTTTTTACTAGTGTTCATGGATGACATCTCATCTATGACAAGAATGAAGATAAACATGATAAAAATTTAAGGCTAATGTTATAAATATCAATCCAACATAATTTATTTCGTAATCTATCGAAATGTGCCTTCTACCAATAAAAAATACATTATTTAGGATATGTGATTTCCATGAAGGGCATAGCAGTGGACCTGGAAAAAATTCAAACCATTAAAGAGTGGCCTAATCCATTTATTATGCATGAAGTATACAATTTTATGGGATTGTCTGAATACTATCAATGGTTTGTGGAGAATTTGTCTTACCGAGCCAACCCTAGTACATCCTTAGAGCACAAGGGAAAAGAGTTTGCATGGATACCTTAATATGAAGAGCCTTTTAAAAGTCTCAAGGATTTGTTAATAATATAACCTATTATAATTATACTTTATATAAATGATCATTTTGAAGTATGGGCTGACACTTGTAAGGAAGGCTTCAGAAACATATTTACCCAAGAAGGTAAAGTGGTAGCTTATAAATCTCACAAGCTTAAAGAAGTTGAAAATAACTATCCCACACATAATCTAGAAAATGTTGCCATAGTTAATTCATTAAAATAGTGGAATTAATTTATACTAGGAAAACATTTTAAGGTAAAATATGATCACCATATCCTATAACATTTATTCTCATAAGATGACTTGAATGCCCACTAGCATAGATGGATATAATTTGTCATCAATTTTGACATGGACATCTGATGAAATATAAACACTCTTCACACTTTATTAATCTCTAAAGCATGAACAGAAAAACTTTATATGGAAGACATAAGGCATATATTCTGATAGAGTCCACAGCTTAGGTAAATTGGATAGTATTTTTAAAAGTCTTCATCTGATATTACACACAACTGCTGGAATTTCATTGCCATTCACAAAGAAAAAAATAAAAATCATTCACTATATTTGGACGCCCAGCATCAATTATAGAATGATTAACAGTCAAATAATTATGGTAGGATTAAGCTTTATCTTATTTCTTTTTTTTAGGTGCACTATTATACAGACAGCACAAGAATATCTAATTTGCTAGTGTGAACCTGGCTGCACACTTATATACTCATATACTGAATGCAAAGGTTGTCAAGGCAGAACCTATATGGTATGCCACGTCACTTATACTTTCAAGGCATTGAATGCGTCCCAAAAAAGTTACACGGCCTAGTTAGGAGGTCTAGTGGCCCAACACCATTTATATAAACACAGGCGTACATTGAAGCGCCCAAAACAGATTTAATATGGCCAGCTTTCTTCACTTAATACAGAGAGAGCTCAAAACAGTTTAATATTTATATGGAAACGGCTGGAGATATCAATATATTGTTTGGGGCGGCCCAGAAATCATAACAACAAAACAAGAAGAACTATGGTCCAGCCAACATGGAATGCCCAAGCATTGATATTTTAATATTGATAAGAAACAAAAGAATTATACTTAGCTTCAACCCAGTATAACATATTTGAACACCCAGCATTCATAGATGACTTGTGGGAAACTAAGACACCCTTGTTCTCTCCTACATCGCCTTCCCTGTTTCTCACAAAAATCCTCTTTCTTTTTAACACCAAAAACATCCAAATGCATACAAAAAGCTTTTAAACTTAACATAGCAAGTTGTTCAAACCTGGGCTGGGTGCAACAATCTGCCCAAAATGCACTAAAATAGACTTCCAAGATAAGGAGATTCTAACTAAACTACAGGCTTTTTTTTTTTTTTTAACAGGCTTAAAACACTATTAAGAACAAAATAAATTTTCAAAACAAATGCAAAGGCAAAATGGAGGGAAAAACAAAGCAATTAGTTCTTCAAGTGATGCTCCTGCATCATTCTTCCAACCAGTAGAAGAAGAGTTCTTCACTTGTTTTTCTGCATCACTTCATCTATACTTGTGCCCAGCTTAAGGATATCATTTGCAGTCAACCATGTTGCATCTTCAGCTGGTAGATTCTTCCACTTAGTTAGATACTGGAAGTATTCTTTGTTTCTTGTCTTTTTAACTACTTTCTTCTCTAAAATACTCTCAATTTCTTTTGGCACTTCCTTTGGTAGTTGCTGCTCCCATTGGATAACTTCATCCACCTCTGTTTCAGTTTCTTGGTCTGGTTGTCCTTCATCCTTGTATGGATATAAATCTGCAATATTAAAAATTGGAGAGATTCCAATCCCCTTTGGCAGTTCTATTTCATATGCATTATTTGAAAACTTCCTTATTACCTTGCATGGTCCTATTTTCTTTACCTTCAGTTTGTTATATTCTTTCTTTGGAAACCTCTCTTTTCTGAGATGAGCAAGAACAAGGTCTCCAATATTGAAACTGACCTCTCTTCTCTTTTGATCTGCCCTTAGCTTGTATTTGATGGTATTTTCTTCAAGTTTCTTCTTTACCTGTTCATGCAAATTTTGCATAGCATTGGCAAATTCTTCCGCATCAGCACTTCTTGTCTCCATGCTACTTAAATTTCTTAACTCATACACGCCTCTTGGATGCATTCCATACATAATTTGAAATGGGCTCAATCTTGTACTTCTGTTAGGAGAATCATTATAGGCAAATTCAGCTTGTGCAAGTGCAAGATCCCATTGTTTCGGATGCATACTTACCAGGCTTCTCAAGATGTTGCCCAAGCTCCTATTGACAACCTCTGTTTGGCCATCCATTTGAGGATGATAGGCTGAACTGAAACTTAGTTGTGTTCCCAATTTCTTCCATAAGGTTCTCCAAAAATGCCCAACAAATTTGGTGTCCCTGTCAGAAATAATACTTCTAGGCAATCCATGTAATCTAACAATATCCTGGAAGAATAGATTAGCTATGTGAGTAGCATCACTTATTTTGAAACATGGAATAAAGTGAGCCATCTTTGAAAACCTATCTACCACAACAAATATGGAATCATGGCCTTTTTGAGTTCTTGGCAAACCAAGTACAGAATCCATGCTTATTGAATCCCAAGGTCTATTTGAAATGGGTAGTGGCTGGTACAAACCTGTGTTTTGACTGCTTCCCTTGGCATATTGGCATATTTTACATTTTTCAACAAATTTCTTAACATCATTACTCATACCTGGCCAATAGTAGTGAGCACTCAATTGTGCTAATGTCTTGTTCTGCCCAAAATGTCCTGATAAGCTGCCACTATGTTTTTCCTTCAACAAATTTTCCCTCATGGAACTCTTGGGAATACAAAGCTGGCTGCCTCTAAATAGTAGACCCTCTTGGACCATGAAATCTATCCAGGGACTTCTTTCAACCCTTACCGGATTCATGCAAGCTTCATATGGTTCCTTAAAGTCTGGATCTTCCTTATATAGTTTCTTCAAATCTTCAAATCCCATAATACTTACTTGAGACTCTTGTATGATCAGATTTCTCCTGCTTAAGGCATATGCAACCTTGTTAGATTGTCCTTTCTTATGCTTAATAGTGAATGTGAAACTTTGTAAAAATTCAATCCATTTGACATGCTTTTGATTCAACTTATCCTGATTGCTAATGAACTATAAAGCATAATTGTCAGTGAACAAAAAAAATTATTTAGGCAAAAGATAGTGCCTCCACTTCTTCAAAGCTTGTACAAGAGCATAGAACTCTTGATCATAAGCTGAATATTTCTTCTTAGCATCACTTAACTTCTCACTAAAGTATGCTATAGGCTTCCCATCTTGACTTAAAACAATGCCTATTGCAGTTCCACTAGCATCACATTCTACTTGAAAAGTTTATTAAAATTAGGCAAGGCCAAGATTGGCTCTTCATTTACCTTCTTTTTCAACAATCTGAAACTCTTATTAGCAGCCTCAGTCCAACAAAAACTTCTTTTATCACCCTTGATTGTATCTATCATTGGAGCAATAATTCCACTAAAATTTCTTATGAATTTCCTATAGAAGCTAGCCAAACCGTGAAAGCTTCTTACCTCATATGTGCTCCTGGGTGTAGGCCACTCAATTATGGCTTTAATCTTTTCTTTATCCATCTTCAATCCTTCTTTGGAAATCACAAATCCCAAATATATCAATTCTATTTTCAAAAAACTGCACTTTTTGACATTGATTAGCAACTTCTCCTCATGTAGTTTACTCAACACCATTCTCAAATGTTTCAAATGATCTTCTTTAGTTTGAATAAACACCAAAATATCATCCAAATATACTATCACAAACTTACCAGTGAACTCCTTCAGCACTTCATTCATCAGCCTCATGAAGGTGCTTGGTGCATTGGTTAGTCCAAATGGCATAACTAACCACTCATAGAGTCCATCATTAGTCTTGAAGACTATTTTCCATTCATCCCCTTCTCTTATCCTAATCTAATGGTAACCACTTTTCAAATCTATCTTAGAGAAATATGTAGCTCCACTTAAACAATCAAGTAAATCATCAATTCTTGGCAATGGGAATCTATACCTGATAGTAATCTTGTTGATTGCTCTGGAGTCTGTACACATTCTCCAACTCCCATATTTCTTAGGACTCAACACTGTAGGGACAACACAAGGACTTAAACTCTCTCTTACCAATCCTTTGTCTAATAATTCTTGAACTTGATGCTTGATCTCTTCATTCTCCTTTGGTGTCAACCTGTAGGCAGCCTTGTTTGGAAGATTTGCTCCTGGAATCAAGTCTATGTGATGACTAATACTTCTCAATGGTGGTAACTCATCAGGTAAATCATCTACCACAATGTCAATGTATTCATTCAACATATCTTGAATCTCTAGTGGCAAATCAATCAACTTAGTACTAGTGACTACACTCCTTGGCTTACCAATTACAGCAAAGTTTACCTCTTCTTTCTTCATTTGATGTAGAAACTCTTTGCCACTTACTATCAAAACTTTAGAATTCTGTCCAACAACAGCAGCAGCCTCTTTTTTCAATGGTGTAAGTGTATGCTTGATCCCATCCTTTTCAAACATGTATGTATTCTGCCTTCCATCATGTATGGCCTTCTTGTCAAATTGCCAAGGCCTTCCAAGCAAGATATGACATACATCCATGGGCATGACATCACATAAAATCTGATCCTTATATGTTCCTATCTGAATATCTACTTTGCATTGTTCACTTACCAGAAGTTTGTGTCCTTTTTGTAGCCAAGAGACTTGATAAGGTGTAGGATGTACCTCCTTCTTCAAGCCTAGTTTCTCCACCATCTCAGTTGACACAAGATTGTCAGTACTTCCGCTATCAATAATGACCTTACAGCATTTCCCTCTACTCTTACATGTGGTTCTAAATAAAGTTTTTCTTTGAGGTGGTTCTACAACTTCTTTATTTGGCTTTAAAAATATTCTTTTCATCAAAAGAGACTCACCTTCTTCTGGAGTGTCTTCATAAGCTGTTGTAACTTCTGCATTTTGTTTTTCACCTTCAATCACATGTACACTTCTCTCATGGCTGGTAGAAGGGTTCTCTGGACACTCATATGCCCTATGTCCTGCATACTTGTTGCATTTAAAGCATTTGCCCATGAATCTTCCTCTTCCTCTTTGATATCCTTGGTATGGTCTTCTTCCCCTTGGTGTATAGCTGCCTCTTGAAATCCTCTACCTCTGTTGAACCTGCCCCTTCCTCTTGAGAAGGATGTTTGTTTCCTTGCAATCTTCTCCTCAGCTTTCAAGGCAAATTGATATGCCTCCTCAATTGTCTTAGGAATGAGAAGACTAATTTCATCTTGAATGGCAAATTTCAAGCCATTGGTGTATCTGGCTACCTTTTCTGTGTCATCCTCAATGTGACCTGATCTTATAGTCAACCTATAAAATTATTCTTTCACAGACAATTCTTTTTGCTTCAAATTTTGTAATTGCTTAAAAAGATTTGCTTGATAATCTTTAGGCATAAACTTACCTTTCATTTTTGCTACCATTCTGTCCCAGCTTCTGATCTTTGGCTTCCCTTTCCTTCTCCTTTCTTCTTGTACTCCATCCCACCATAGGGATGCATGTTTCTTTAGCCTTGTCATGGCATACTTGACTTTCTTTTCATCTTCTTCAATCCCTTCATACTCAAAATATTTGTCTAATGCATTAATCCAATCAATTAATTCTTCAACATTCAAATTACCTTCATACATTGGAACCTCCATTTTTGGCTTGGTGTTCACCTTCATAATGGCTTTGATCAACCTCTCCTCAGCTATTTCTTCTTCCACCACCAATTCATCTTCTAGTGGCTCCTCTTCTCTGTCACTGACTTCACCCATGTCAGTGCCTCTTCTTTGAGCCATCTCCAGGTCTTGCAGCCTAGCTGTCAGGTTCCTAATCTCCTCTGCCAATGCAACCTGTCCTCCAGGTCTCCTTCCTCCAGCTCTACCTCTGTTCCTGATTCTCATGGCCATTCTTATTTTCTATTCACAACCTGGTCCTGCTTCTCTTTGGCTTGGATCACAGGCTCTGATACCAAAATTGATGAAATATAAACACTCTTCACACTTTATTAATCTCTAAAGCATGAACAGAAAAACTTTATATGGAAGACATAAGGCATATATTCTGACAGAGTCCACAGCTTAGGTAAATTGGATAGTATTTTTAAAAGTCTTCATCTGATATTACACACAGCTGCTGGAATTTCATTGCCATTCACAAAGAAAAAAATAAAAATCATTCACTATATTTGGACACCTAGCATCAATTATAGAATGATTAACAGTCAAATAATTATGGTAGGATTAAGCTTTATCTTCTTTCTTTTTTTTAGGTGCACTATTATACAGACAGCACAAGAATATCTAATTTGCTAGTGTGAACCTGGCTGCACACTTATATACTCATATACTGAATGCAAAGGTTGTCAAGGCAGAACCTATATGGTATGCCACATCACTTATACTTTCAAGGTGTTGAATGCGTCCCAAAAAAGTTACACGGCCCAATCAGGAGGTCTAGCAGCCCAGCACCATTTATATAAACACAAGCGTACATTGAAGCGCCCAAAACAGATTTAATATGGCCAGCTTTCTTCACTTAATATAGAGAGAGCTCAAAACAGTTTAATATTTATATGGAAACGACTAGAGATATCAATATACTGTTTGGGGCGGCCCAGAAATCATAACAACAAAACAAGAAGAACTACGGTCCAGCCAACATGGAACGCCCAAGCATTGATATTTTAATATTGATAAGAAACAAAAGAATTATACTTAGCTTCAACCCAGTATAACAGATTTGAACACCCAGCATTCATAGATGACTTATGGGAAACTAAGATGCCCCTATTCTCTCCTGCATCACCTTCCCCTGTTTCTCACAAAAATCCTCTTTCTTTTTAACACCAAAAACATCCGAATGCATACAAAAAGCTTTTAAACTTAACATAGCAAGTTGTTCAAACCTGGGCTGGGCACAACAATCTGCCCAAAATGCACTAAAACAGACTTCCAAGATAAGGAGATTCTAACTAAACTACAGGCTTTCTTTTGTTTTTTTTAACAGGCTTAAAACAATATTAAGAACAAAATAAATTTTCAAAACAAATGCAAAGGAAAAATGGAGGGAAAAACAAAGCAATTAGTTCTTCAAGTGACATCACTTATGTGAAGGGTAAGTAAAATTGTGTAGCTAACACACTCATTAGGTCTACATAACTTGATACCTTTTCTATTTTCCAAGTGAATTTTAGGAATACTATCCTATAATAGTAGCTTGTTGATAATTACTACCAAGAAGTAAGTGCAGTATTGGCTGACAAGACTTTGGCAAAAAGATTTACTAATTTTTTTGTTGAACTAGATGGACTTGTAAGTCATAAAAATAGAATTTTTGTACCCAAATTAGGTTGACTACAAAATATTTTATGACATTAAGTGCATACATCACCCCAGTTCACCCATCTAGGGGTCACTAAAATTATTCATGAACTAAAAAGGCTCTATTTTTGGCATAGTCTAAAGAAATATATTACTTATTTTGTGGTAAGATGTCTATAATGTTAGTGTGTGAAGGATAAAAACTATCCTCTTAGGGGTCTGTCATACCCACATGACATACCAAGAGACAAATGGGTAGTGGTTTCACTTGATTTTATTTTAGGATTTCCTAAATCCTATAGCTGACATGACATTATATTGGTAATAATTAACAAAGCAACCAAAGTTGGTCACTTTACTATTGGAAATTTTACTAATGACACTATTATTTTTATTAAATGCTTTGTTAATGAAGTGATTTTATTTCATGGTATGACATAATTCATTATCTCTAATATAGATAATATTTTCACATCAAGGTTTTGGTGAACATTGACCACAACCTTTGGCACTCAAGTAAATTTTAGTTCTTCACATCACTCAAAAACATATGGAAAAACTAAAAGGTTGAACCAAATAGTTGAATACATGCTATGTATGTATCTTATGGATCAACAGACTAAGGGGTAGGATTATCTCCATTTAGTTGAGTTTGCCTATAACAAATCTTATCATTATGCCATTAAAATGACTCCTTTTGAAGCCATGTATGGATAAAAATGTATAACTCCATTTAGCTAGGATAGCCTAGAAAATCAAGCCATTGTTGTTCTATAATTATAACTATAATATGATGATAAAATGGCCATAATATTCCAAAACTTGAATGTTTATTCTGATCAGCAAAAAAATTATGCTGATATAAAGAGAATGCCTCATGGCTTCAATGTTGAAGAGAAGGTTTTTCTGAGTGTAAGACCATAAAAGAGTTCCATCAAGTTTGGAAAAACCTCCAAGCTAGCTCCTTGCTTTGTTGGCCCATTTGATATCTTGTAAAAAATTATCCCTCTTTCCTACTGAGTGGCTTTACCTCCTTCTCTATCAAGAATTCATGATGTGTTCCATATCACATTACTAATAAAATATGTACTTGATCCATCTCATGTGTTGTATTGGAAAAATTTACATGTTTCAAAAGAGGTAAAGATGTAGTTAGAAACATTGAAAATATTGTGTCATCATATAATTAAATTAATAAACTAAAAAATCCAATATATTTTGATACAATGAGACCCATTAAGTACCATAAATACCACTTGGGAGGACACACAACTATTTAAGCAGCAGTATGCTTGGTTATTTTGATCTATTTCTAGGATGACTCCATTTTATGGGGAAGAGGATTTTATGACCCCACCTACATCATTCATTTATATATTATTAAAATAGTTTCAACATACTTTTAATAAATTATGTTATACTTAGATCCATTATTTTAATATGTTTTCAGATACTATAAAAAATGATATAGCTAGAGTTTATTTTGTATATGCATTAATTTAGTTATGATATTCAATTTTCTACATTATGATATTTATTTTAAATTTGAATATTATTATATGTTATAGGTACTATTTATGTTATTTTTGGGTATGTGTATAGGTAAAATGAGTTACATTGGTGGTGGATTCTATTAGTTGGGGGATAAGGAACAAGGGAAAATGACATAGGTAAAAATAGGTATTATATTGAGCTATAAACACTTGCAATAGTTTCTCTATTTCATATTATTATTATTTTCATTTTAAATCATCTTCTTAACTTTTTTTTCATGTATTCTACTTCATCTTCACTTTCTATGTGTTAATGATGAGTAGGATTACTTATGTTCTCATGTATATGGAAATTTATAGTATGTCCCTTGCCTTGTTTTTTTTTATGATCACCTTGGCTATTTTTTTAATCTTTTTTAGTAATGCATGCTTATTCTAATATTTTAGGATTTTTGGCAATGTTAATTCCTTACTTGCTTATCCATGATTGGTGTCAAGATTTTGAGTGTCATTTTTTTAACCTTGGAATTGTTATTATCTTGTTAGATTATAATTTTTATTACCATCTTATTAAATCTTATTGATATGCTCAGATGTGCCTTGGTATTTTATAACCCCTCTCATGTCACTTCCCTTCAATATCCTAACGAGGGACCCTAAGTAAATTATCTCCTAAGTAGAATTATTAATAAAACATTACTTTGAGAAATTAGATTTTCCATGATAACTATGGGTTCATGGGCCTTTGATCCCAAATCAAAAATTCATCATTGCAAATTTTTGGGTCATTGGATAATCTATTCATGCATTCATTTTTGTAGACTTCAGAAGAACTTAGCTTGACCCCCAACTCCATTTTTCTTATTTAATTAATGGGGTTAGTTGAGGAGGAGAGAGAGAGGGAGGCATACGAAAGGTTGGGGAAGAAATGGAAACCCTATGGGCATGGTGGCAGCAAAGGAGGAGATTTGGGGGCACAAAAACCATGCTGGAGAGAGAATCAAGCTACTTGGTGATGATGTAGAAAAGGAGGTATTAGCAAGGGAAATTAAGCAAAAAATTTATTTCTCTTCCACTGAATTACAATAAAATTAGTAAGTTCTACAATTTCTTTTCTCTTATAAAAAATGTTGTGTTCATTACCAGTTAGGAGGGCAAGTAATATAAAAAAATTACGTGTAGATTTATAAATAAGTTGTACAACTTCTTGATGAACTTGAAAGGGTTTGAATATGGATTTAAATTATTAAAAATCTATTACTCTTTTAAATGGGCTATTAAATATTTATTTTCTAGCTACTCAAGTTTTTTGGGGTTTTTTAAAACTATCTTCTTTCAGTTAAAATTGTGCATAATAATCACAACAAAATTATTTTGATATTATCTATAGTTTTTATTTATATTTTTATTTTACCCTACTGGAATTGGGTGACCTAGTTATGCATTAAGTGTTTATCTTGGTCATTTATCCACACCACTTTGTGGGTTTTGTTTTCTTCCCTAACTTAATTTTAAGGAAGCCTATTTGACTAACCTCATAAATTATGTGCATAAATTTTATTGAGTTTTTTATAAATACTTGCTATTGGTGTTTAGGGTTTTAATACTTGGAGTATTATTCATTGGCTAAAGTCCTTAATACACCACTTTATATAGAAATTTTTTAAATGATTCATCAATATACCTAAGGTTAAGAAATTAATTATTTTTAATCATTAGTCTTATACAATATTATTATTTTCCTCACATTAAATTTGAACCAACTATTTGATAACTAGATCTAGAAACTTCCTCATAATAACACACTATTGGAAATGACTAAATGTCCATTTTTTATTAGCTAGAAATAAATAATTGAAATGTTTAAAAACTTGGTGGTTGTTACAGTTTTTATTTTGATTCATTTTTATAACATCTTATTTGAATAAGGGTTCTATTTGTTTATTATCGTGGTTTACCTAGAATATGTGATGAAGGAAGAATGAGGTCAACTATATAAGTAATTGACTTATAAAAACTCATTTAGATAAATACCAAGGTTACCAAGTTTATTTATTAGTATCTATAATTTAAATTTTAGTATGAATTTTTCATTGTTTTAATTACTACAAGTTAAAAGGATTTTTCCCTTATTGTCCTTACTCATATTCTAGAAGTCCTGAAATCTAGACTCCACCTCCCAGATGATGGTTGGGGGTGGTAAACACCACCAATTAGGGGGATCATAGGATGGTTTAAGATGAAATAGCTCATATGAAGATTACCACATGCTTACTACTTGGTTTCTTATTGATAGTGGTTCTTTGTGATATTAATCCATTATTGATGTAGTTGATGAAACATGTTTTGTAATGCATAATTTAACTTGTTTAATATTCCAAATGCAATCATTTAATATTCTTGTATGATTGATTTCTCTATTTTTTATGTTTTGTCATATGAAATTAGTTATTAAAATTCTAGATTTTAGTTTTATTACGTAAATGATATCACATACCTTATTTCTCTATTGGATCTTTAGATTGGGAAGTTACTTTCAGTTGTATTATTATGTTATAAATCTTTGGATTATGTTATTAATCTTAGTTACTATTAATTATGAATGTGTCCATATGGTTAAACCTATATATTTGCATTATGATTATAAATTCTTAATAACTCATGTACCATATTCTAGTATAAGGGAACTTAGATACTTAAGGTGAATTAATGAATGTACCTCCATATGCTTATTATATGTTAAAATTTGATAATTGAGAATTAGTTAAGATTTTTTAAATACTTAAATTTTTTACCTTGCTTAATAAGCATGTCTAATCTTTCATAATTTTCATTAATTGACAGTCATTATATTAATTGGCATTACTCTCCTTATTATGTTGAAACTATTTATAACTTTCAATTACATTCTTAAGTTTGTTTTAAATCAGTTTATTTATTATAATTTTTTATTACTAAGGACTGCCTACAAGTGCATTTTTATTAGGGTGTTATGTCACTTTGTTCCAACCTTATTAATAAGTATTCCACTTCTTGTACAAGTTTATTCTACCAACTTACTTTGGCTTACATACTATTAGTAGGCAATTGATCCTTTATTTTCATAACTAATGATATGATATTAAATGCATTTATATTTCATAAATTAATGAAATGAGTAAATGGATTGGAAATAAATTTCTAATTATAATATTATTTTTCAATTCATCCTTATGTTTAAAACTATTACCACTTAAAACAAAGGCAATTTGAACTGATAACTATAAAAGGATTTATTGCTAAGATATTTAGAATCTTTACTCAATGAAATTATAAGTAAAATTAGTTATGTTTTATTTTAAAAATGAGAACTCTTGTCTTAAATTATTATTAATGAATCTAGATTGAAATTGTTATAACATTATTTCTCTTCTTTTAACATTTTTTCTCTTCTTTTATCATAATGATCTGATTATGTTATTCTCCTTAAATTGCAACTCAATAAAAAGTAGCTATTTTTTTATGGACTTTAGGAAATCCACCTAAATTTCTCAATTGAGATTTAATTTATTTATAAATATATTAGTAACTTTTGTTCCAAATTCTAGTGCATATTCTTCTTATTCATGACTAATGTATATAAAGATTTGAAAATATATATGCCTAGTGAGATATAAGGACAAAGAGGTTACCTTCATTGAATACACTTTTTTAATAGCTAATGAATATATTAAATCATGCTTAAGTAATTTATATAGGCTTTTTAGTATTTATTTAAGGCATGATAATGATTTTCAAATTTCTAACTAAACACAATCAGAGTTGACATTCCTACAGGAATAGACTCCAAAAGTTAATGTATTCAATAAAGTATTATATATTTTACCATTTTAAAATAAGTGGCATAATTTTATTATTTTTGTGATAATTAAAAAGTGGCATGTAAATAATACGATAGAAATTTAAATCTCTAGAAGACTATTTACAGGATGGTCTAGTGAGAGTATGATGCCACTATAAGTTGAAAGTATCGTATATGCTCATAAACAATATTGACTTAGAAAGAATTATAACTAATTAATAATTTAAAATGGTAATTTATTTTATAAATTAAAATCATGAAGTATGATAAAATACATAACTATAGATCATAGTATAATGATCTAAAATCAGGGATAGTACCATAATGGCCTTTCATATACATTAACTACGTAAAACTTCAATTGCATCTTAAGGGTGTATGGGCATAGTTCAAATTATAATATTTATTCAATCAGTGCCATTACTTGAATTAGATAGAATAATGTTATTAACTTGATTTAGAATTAAATTCTTGTTTCATCCCTAACATTCAAATAATATTGATAACCTAGGTATTTAACATATCTATCCCAATATTGAATAAGGGTAAGTTGAATACCATAGCCTATATTGGGTTTTTGTAGATTTTAAATGTTTAGGTAGGATAATGATACCTAGATGGACTTATTGGGAAGGTGTTTTATACCAGGTAGTTATGGATATATCTCTATGGATCGCATATTGATACACCCCAAATTACATGTGGATCTCCCTAGGAAAATAATATTTACCATAGAATATTATTGGAGTGATTACCCTGAATAAGGATTACATACACGTAAACATGGTGTTAGGTCACATAAAACCAAGCTTTAGGTCATAGATAATGTCACATTCTACAATAATTTTTGAAAGAAGGGACACTCTTTTTTTTTTCATTTGGAGGAATGCTTAATTTCATTATAATGTTTCAAACACTATTGTAGTCAATATTTTAAAAAAATGTATTCATGAAGAAAATTTAATAATATCCACAAAGGTCTCTCCAAGTTAAGAATTCAAAAAGGATAAATATTTTATGCTCACATTGTTTACACAACTAGTATTAATTAGGAATGAAGATGATGTGATTTTTTTATAAAACATTCTAGTCTGTTTTTATATGATCATGGTTTTACAATAAATTGTTAAGGTTTATGATGTGTTACATGAATTAAAATTTTAATAATTATATAGATGTTCCAAAAAAAAATGAAAATATTTTACTATATTTTCCTTGAATGTTATTTAATTTTTTTTTTAAATTACTCTACTATCTTTGCCTAGAATGTTAATTAAAAATGGTTATTTCCATTTATATGTGTTTTAATATTTAATATTTATTTGGTTTGAATATTTAATCTAAATATAAATGATTATGACATTTATAGTACATTAGAATGTTAATTGAGAACTAGATATTTTCATTCATATTAATTTGAATTTTTAATCTAAATACAGATAATAATGATAATTATAGAGGATATAATTCAAATTTTTAATCTAATTCAAAAAAATATATTATAAACTAGATGTTTCAATTAATATTGGTTTGGCTATTTATCTAGCTTGAATATTAAATCTAGATACACATGATCATGACATTGCTAGTGGCCTTGAATGTTAGCTGACAATCAGATAAATCATCTAAATTTATAATCCTGGAATGAGAATTGAAAACTATATATTTTCATTTATATTAGTTTGTATTTTAATTATAAATACTTACAATCTTGTCATTTCTAATGGACACAATTAGATGATTATGATATCTATAGTGGCCTAGAATATTAATTGACAATTAGACATTTCCATTCATATTAATTTGAATTTTCAATTTAAATAGATACAATCATGATATTTATAGTGGACAAATTCAATATTACTCTTACATTTTGATATTTACCTAATCGGATCTTGTTACACTTATGTTATTCAATCTAGATACATATAATAATAACATTACTAGTGGACAAATTAAACATTACTCACCTAATTCAATATTTATCTTTAGAGATACTTAGTGTTATGTTTGACTAGATCTTTCTCCATTGGCATTATTTTAAATACTATTAATTACCTAACTAAAACATATTTCATATAAAATTTTATTCCATATTTATTTTTTTCTTACCAAAAAAAAAAAAAAAAAAATCTTAAATATATTCATTTTTCTGTTTTATTGGTTCTTGCTACACTAAGATTAAAAGTAATATATTTCTCTCATATTTTTATGTTTTTCTCTAATTGGATGGAAATAATTGGTATTGGGAGTGGAATAAATATTGTTTGGAGTTCTAGGGATTACTAAATTTAGATTTTCAATCATAAAATTTGATTTTCCAAATTAATGTTAAAAATACATATGTTGTACATTTAGTCCTAATTTTTTGAAGAACACAAAAATCAAAGATTGATATTGGGTTATGGTTTACTTATCTACACTCAAGATTACTTCATTATTGCATTTGTTATTTTAACTATCTACAATATATTGATTTTTGGGGGGATAACACATTGCAAGATATGTGATAAATATTTTAAAATAAAAAAATTAAATATTATGCCAATATACATACAAACATAAAAATAGTTTTGGATAATTAAAAATATGTATAGAATAGAAAAAATATTTTTAATAGAAGATAAAATATGATTTAATTATAAAAAACAATATTTCATTTACTTTGTATTGCCTTTGAGTTTAAAATTTGGTGGTGCATTGCATTCCAATAAAAAATTATTCACACACTTATGTACGTGGTTAGAGCATGTGACACCATACCCAAATATGTGTCACTCTTTGGAAAAAAATAAACAAATCACAAGTTAATTTAATTTTTTTTATTTTCATTTAAAAAAATAATTTATTTATTTTTATTATACTAACCTATATAAAAAAATAATTGTAACAATCTATTGCTCTGTATTTACTATAGTAATCTATATAAATGAGTGAATTTAGCTAAAATTTATATTTAGATGACACTTTTCTTGCATATTCAAATTATTATTTAGATGATATTTTTATTGCATATTTAAATTCAATTTAAAATAATTTATTATTTTCATATTATAAATTGTAATGATCAACGTTAATTATGTTCAATTTAAATGATGTTTTAATTCATATAGTTTATCAAAAATAATTTTTTAAAAATAATTTTGACATATTATGGGTTATCAATCTAAAATAAATATTAATTCCTTTTAGAAAACTTAAGGTAATTATTTCACAATTCTCTATGTATCTTTAAAATTGGGATATGAAAATTAATTAATGTCAAAAAGGTAAATAACTCAATGAACCATTTGTTCACTAACCAAAATTTAGGGAATTAATTGACAATGTTTATATTTCTTTAGAATTTGGGCATGGACATTAATTAATTTAAAAAATTTAAATGACTTAATGAAATAATTTATTTAATAAACAACATTGAAACAAAATAAAATTGAGTTTAGATATACCGAAAAATAATGCAAATTATTTTGACAAGTTAATTGAAATATTGTTAATGCTCAAATTATTATTATTTATGTGAGTAGATATTATATTTGTAAATGAATATAATTATAATATTTATTAAAGTGGTTACAAGAGAATAAGAGTGAGATATTTTATGGGTTTTTTTAGATATTATGTTAAGCCTCAACTCCATGAATCAGGAATAATATAAGACTATAGATACATACTTCTTTTTATGATGAAATAATAGAGTATTATTATTGTGTTTAATTTATTCAATATTTGGAAAAAATATATTATTTGGTATTAGAGTGGGGACACTAGGAGCATGTGATTAAAGTCGAATTCATTTTAGTCAGGGCCGATCGTATTAATATTCATTATCTCGAGGATGTAAAAAATTTTGTAAAGTAATAAGGATTGGGTTAATATTTGTTTAGTTATTAATTAGGATTAAATTAGTATATATATGTTGAAATGTTTTCACATGTATATTTGAGAATCTTATCTTAGTCTCAGTCAATTATGTTAGCCATTTTTTATGTCCATTCACCATTCATATGGATTGTTCAGTGTTTTGAATTATAAAGGATATTCTTATGGTATTTTATCCTTTGACATCAATTCATATGGAGTCTCAAAAATCATACTAATTTGGAATAATTAGTGAAATATTATGAGGGTAAATATTTCAAAAATCTTCCTAAAGTACATAAATGCTTCCTGCATTTATCTTAAATAAGGGTGGTGTAATTTGATTTTAATAAAAAATAAATGCACCGTGTATGGAAATTATGGCACTTATGGAACCTGAAACCATAATATTATTGAGGTGTGAATATATGTGGAATGATTCAAGTGTAAACAAAGAAACATTGTGAGGGAGTGTGATGCTTCAATTGGATATTACACTAACATCATCCACTTGCCAGCCTATAAAACCTTTAGAAAGGTGTGTAGGGAGATCTCTCTTGTTTCAAAAAATATTATTGAAGGAAATATTGGCTATATGATGATCAAATACTACATTATTGTTTTCCCTATAACCTTCCTTCATACATCACTGATAACCATCCTCCCATTTTATTTACATTTTTAGAAGTTAATTTTTTTTGTCATATGTTGTTTCCCAAAGATAATAAATAACTTGAAATCTATGAGTAGATAATTTATTTTTTAATACATAGTTTTCCTAATATTGTTTAATGTTATATTGTGTAATAATTAGGTAGTTAATATATTAATTTCATTTATACTTTTTTAATGATTAGTTGTAAAATGTTTTTTGTTTTTTTATCGAGTCAATATTTTCCATAAAATAATTTGTAGGTTGTTAAGTGGTCTATTTGAGTTTAAATAAATCTAATTTGGTATAAAATTATCATTATTATTTTTTAATTATAAGAGTGATGTCCTTTTAGTTTCATTTTTCTGCCTAATTTTATTTGTTCAAATAAAGTTAATTAGACCAAACAATATTGCAATTATTTGTCTAGTTATTTATTTGAATAGGTAATTTAGTAAGTCTAGTGGTCAAAGGTAGTGGTCATTAGATAGTGTAAAATATTTATATTGAGTCAAAAAAATTTAAAAATCATTGTCAAATTTATTATTTTAAATGGAAGCATTATCAGTAGAAACCAATATCTATATAAAATAATGTATAATGACAACCAATGCCAAACCTATTTAAACTAAGGGTAGTATGTAGTGGCAATGGAGATTATCTATGTTGTTTATGATTGAATTGAAAGGATCAATGATAAAGGGTAAAAAAATAAAAATAAAAAAAAGAATTATTCCTAAAAATATTTTATTTTCAATTTATATATGGTGAAAAAAAATAAACTACTATAATAAGTATTTTCCCTTGTTATAATGATCATGTAGAAATCCATACCATAGGAACTATAATAGGAAGTTTTCTTGATATATTGAATGGTTTGGTTGATGTGTTTTCATGAGTTTTTTGATGGGTCCTAATTCATGAAACATTTATTTTCATGAATAGGTTGATGGCTCCCTAGTCATGGTAGATGTGGTTACCACAATCAATGCAAGAGTCAAGGCCATTGTAAACTCTAGAATGACATGTTGCTTAGTCATTTATTATTGTTATCTCCCCATGTTTTCACTAAGGGGGTAATTTTAGATAAAAAAATATATATTTCTCACGTTATTTTTATTAATGTGAGTATATATATCATATTTTTAATTGAATATAATTATAATATGTACTAGAGTGGTTATGTGAGAATATGAGTGAGAGATTTTGAAGGATTTGTTATCTATTATGTTAAGGTTTAATTTAGTCCATAACTCAGGGAGAATATAATATTATATATATATATATATATATATATATATATATATATATATATATATATAGTATTATATTCTCCCTGAGTTATGGACTAAATTAAACCTTAACATAATAGATAAAAAATCCTTCATAATCTCTCACTCATATTCTCACATAACCACTCTAGTACATATTATAATTATATTCAATTAAAAATACAAATATATATATATATATATACCTTTTGTGATGAGATAAATAAGTATTATTATTATGTTTAATTTGTTCAATCTTTGACCAAATTATTATATTTTGTAAAGAAATGGATCTATTTTGGAAACACAATAGGGGTATATAAACTCAATTAAATATAGTGATAATTAATTATTATTATGAGAAAAAATATTCCTAACGATAAGAGTAATTATATCATTTAAAAATAATTTTATTAATTATTTATCAAAAGATAATTTATTGATACATGATTTATGGTTGGTTTTGAAATGCATGAAATATGTCATAGATGTAATACATGTTGTAATTAGATTGCATTGAGTGTTCAATAAATAAATTATTTTTGATAATTTTTTAAAAACTACTATCTTTATAGAATTTTTTTTTTTTTTGTGGTTTGTGATAATAATTCAATGCTTATTATATTTGTGTTGATTTACACAAACTTATATTTACAGTATGAAAAAAATAACATGTCCACAATTATATGTAAGTAATTTTCAATCAATAAAATTTATCATTAAATATATGTATGTTTATACACCCAAATTCAGCATAAGCCTTATTTTAAAATGTATTTTAACCACTTTACTTATATGGGTCTTAGCTAAGAATTAAGTACTTAATGGTGCATTTTTTATTTTTCCCCTTTTAATGTGTGTGTGTCTATGAATTTGTGGTCCCATCTTCCCATCCAAGTTACTTGAGATACATTTTTAAAATAAATATATCTAACTCCAATTATCATTTTAAGGTTGTGCTTATCCATTTATAGCTATTGTTTTTAGTTCTTTTGATTTTATTTTGGTCTATCTGATATGCCACTAGGTCTTTAATTCATATTATAAAAGGTTCTGATATATATAAAGTTACTAGGAGACATTTAGGACAAGAATTATTATATTATAAGAGATATACAAAAATTACATATTGATTACATTGAATCACTAGAGATATATTTGAATTGTTTTTAAATTTTGCATGCTTATGCAAAGGGTAAAATAGGATAAGGAGCATCTATATTTGTATTCATCATTTCACACACACATAAAAGTGGGAGATTTTTTTTAAATACCTATTTGAATCATTATAAAAGTAGTGCAGTGTTTGGTATTTCAAAGAGGATTGACCAAGGTCAGTCCAACTCAATCACTTTCACTTGATCCTATCCATTTGATGTCTCAACAGTTTGTGAAATAGTTTAGGGTTTGATATTTTAACTACATGAAAGTGTGTTAAAAAGGCTTTAAATGAAAACAAATACATTGGTTCTATAGGAAAATCATCACATAAATATGTAGAGTATTATTGTCACAAGGTTAAGATCGACTCATATAAGTTAGGATCGATAATTTATATTATTTGATTCCAGTCAATTGTTACCCAACATAGAAATAATACTTAGTTTCAGAAACCTACATCCATAGGGTCAAGATTGACAAAAAAAGGTTAAGATTAATAGTTGATACTATCTAATTCTATTGGGTTTTGAACCACAATAAAAACAACTATCAATTTCATAAATGATCAAAATAAAATATGTTTACAAATGAATAGATTAAGAAAATGTATAAATAATCTAATTAACTGTCTATCCTCTTGAATTTTTTTATTTTGACTTGTCAAATTTTATTGTTGAATAATATTTTTTGATTTGTATTTTGTTCATATTATACCAGTCTATAGTTTTATTTTATTCTAGTAGTTTATATCTAATTAAAGTGTTATTCTCACTTTAATTTAAATGTAAATAAAAAATATTAGTGAACCTATATATTTTATTCAAACATTATGTATAAAATAATGACTTAGTTTTTATATGTGGGAGTGATTTTTAGTAATATATTTTATCTCATTCTTTCTTTCCCTTTTAGAATTTGTTAACTTTAAAATGTCTACCTCTACTAAGAACCTTAATAATCCTTATCCTTTGGATTTTATATTTTTTAGCAATGTTATATCATATGATTACTTTAGTTAATGGACTAATTTTAATCATTGTATGACTAAAAATTATAATAATGTATATGATAAATATAATTGTGAAGGTAATTATTATAATTATATTTATGAAGATGAGTATATTGAGGAAGAGAAAGAATATAACACTTCTAAAATATAAGAGCTTATCTCCCCTAATTATTATTTATAATATTCTCTTAATTATACATTAGAACAAGACGAATATAATAATAATGAACACATTATTATTCCTCCATGATGCATTGGTTACAATCTCAATATTATTTTTTTGAAAATACACCTCACTTAGCTTTATAGCTTGATGTTGCACTTCATCACATTAAATTTTATAAAACAAAAGTGCATAATAATAAAAATAATGCATAAATAAAAGTTATGATAACACTAATATTACATGCATAGATAATTCTCATGATATGGACAATGTAAATAAACAAAAATATAATTCAAATCTATTTTTATCTCTCTAGACTTGATACAAATGATACAAAATTAGAATGTCATTCTCTTTTTCTCTCTAGATAATGAAAATGAAAAAAAAAAATTAGAATATGATTCGCATTTTCTCTATAGACAATGTAAATATTAAAAAAGTATAATATGATTCTCCTTTTCTCTCTAGATAATGCAATGTTATAAAAGTAGAATGTGATTATGTTTTCCTCTCTTTAGACAATGAAAATGATACACAGTTAGAGTGTTATTATCCTTTTATCTATTTAAATAATTCTAATATTATAAAATTAAATTGTAATTCTCTTTTTATATCTCTATAAATAACATGGTATACCTTCTATCTCTAAAAATAAAAATAAATGCACATGAACATAATATTTATTTATATCTTTTTAGAAAAACAATGTGATAGTCAAATTGTACATACAAATCTTAATGGCATTCAAAATTATGTAATTTATTTTTTACAAACTTCATGTGATATGAGTGATCCATTATGTATTTTTTTTAAATTATGAAATAATTTTGTCTTTGAAGGAAATGATAATAATGATGACTCTATCATATCTATGTTTTAAGTAGATAATAAACTATTACATATGAGTGACCTTATCAAATTATTACTATTCCTACTACCCATATTGTATCCATGATTCATGATTAAGAGACCTTCAAAATTAAGTTATGTCTATTAATTTATAATCTATATCATGTAATTCTAATATTAAAGACAATATTATCAAATATAAACCTCTTACATGAACTTTATTATAATATACATACCCAAAAGAATTTACAATGCTTATGATTCCTTTATGTATGGTCATGGATACCCTACTAACCATTTAGCATAATATGTATGCTCTTTTGGTTGTTAGGCCAAGGTCAGACACATATTGTTAAATTATTTCTATTGAGCTTAACATGTCATGCTTGATATTGGTTCTATAATATTCCTAATGGTTCTTTATGTTACATTCCTCAATTTTAATATCTTCTAATTGGTAAGTTTCTTGTAAATCAAGCCTAGATAGGTGGATTTAGAATAAATTTATAGGTTGATAAAGTATTATACTTTGAAATTTGTCATATTTTACACCAATATGATTTCTTGGCATGATTTAATTGTTCTTCAAGATGTTTAATGTATTGGCAAGAGGGCCTAAAGTAATAGATCTAAGAGGTATCCATGTTCACATATTTGATGAAACCATGATTGTCTTATTGCTTAAAATACATTGATAATGAATAACTTGATTAAAACTATAGTAAGTTCTAATTGGACATCAAAAAGTCTTGTGAAGGCTGTATGTACCTGCCAAATTGAGAATCATGAGGTTTTACTTTTAATAAGTCAAAAAATAAAATGATTTTATAAAAATTGATAATGATGATTATACTTTTAAATATCATTTCATTATTAACCAAATGAACCTTTCTTTATGTGAAACACCCTTAAGGTTTTTACATAGATGTAAGAGACCCTATTGCACCACCTAGGGTAGAGGTGGAAGAATGGAAGTCATGGATGCTGGGGGAGAGCTATTATACCTAGCCATAATAAGACGATTTTAGTTTCATTTTGTATACAATAAGGCATGATATTTTCACCACATGTGGTTTGTGTTTGATTGTTTTTCATGCCATTTTTGAAAATATATAATTAATTTTTCATAGGTTAAAAATAAACAACCCCAAAGGCAAGATAGGGTACAATAATAGGCAAGTTTCCCTCCTCTAGTTAAAATATGTATGTATAATAATTTTTATAGTATTTGGGTAATTATCTTAGATAATTATTGGGATATATGCCCAGCATGCTTACATAGTTAAGCATATATGAGCCTATGCCCTAATATGGGTCAAGGTATTTTAGGTATACAAGTATAATGCTACATATTTTGGGTTATGATGAATAAATTAAATTATTATTGTACCTGATCTAGTAACTAGAAATGTTGAAAAGGTTATTAGTTTGATTGTGAAAATTGGTTGAAGTGGTTTCTATTTTTGTGAGATTATTAAATGCTTGATTTTTCTCATTATTTCCTTGCTAGGTTATGCCATATAGTTGGTCTTACTACTTATAATTTAATAGAAGGATTTTTATTGAGGTAAAAAATATATATAGCATCTGTTATCTTTCATTAACATTTTTTTGGCTAATTATGATATAGGGATTTATGGGTTTTTTAAAAATAAATTGTTTTTTCATCATTATGGATTCAATTATTCTATGAAAATTTGATATTTTTTCCCATGAGTATTTTTTGGAGATTGCTTGATTGTAATTATGTCTTATATTAAATGATTTTATTATATTAGACCATTGTTGTAGATGATTTCTTAATAGTTTTAGTCCTCTCAAAAGGAGGTAGCATAATGGTAGTTTTTTTTTTTTGGTTGGAACCCATAAAAAGGATGACAAAAAGATTGTTACAAAATAATAATAATAATAATAGATGTAAAATGAGTGTATGGGTTATTTCAATCCAATTGACCCATTTACTTTATGGCATGATGGTCTTATTTTTACCCTATTGGGCATGGTGTGAGTAGTTGTGGTTTTGTTGTTTTATTTTAGGACTTCCTTGTGGCTTCTTGAAGAAAATGAATACTTAAATTAAATTCAACCATGATGATTTTGGGATTAGTATGTAGTAATGACTCTATCATATTGATACATGATCAATTTTTATGTTGGGGTGTGGTATTTCAAACCCTTATGATAATGTTATGTTCATGATTATCTTTAAGTTATATACAGCTACCCATAGGCCTTTAGGTTATATTTCAAAAGATATAGAAGTATATTATTGGTTTTACATAGCTATTTATATTCTTAAGTTGTACCCTTCTTTCATTGAAATTTTTTAGGAGTTGAAGGCAATCATTCATAAGAGTAATAAACTAAATTTTCTTTACTTTGGTGATTTTTAACTAGTTGTAAGTAATCTTATAGCTATTATAGACTATGATCCTTATTGATTTAATCCTTTGGATGTATTATAGAATAGAAGAGTGTTAAAATTGATATAATGATTTGATTTAACTATATTGATCATTTGCTAACTATTGGAAAGATTCTTTAAGTTGAACAAAATACTTAGGATGTTCTCCAAGTAACACAATTATGAAATTTGTTGGTTTAAGATTTATATTTATTTCATTAAATCTTAAATTATACCTCAAATATTGATTTAAAACTTGTTGACTCATTGGGTGAATGCATGATCCTTGGCTTCGAAGATAAGTTGTCTCTTTTTGGTGGTTGGATAGAATAGGTTATGTTCTTACTCCTTGTTGTGGGTTATCATTATCATTTTCAATTGACTACTATAAAACACTGAGTTGGATATGTGTTAAGAATAAGAATTTTACATTCAAAATTTAAGTAAGAGGGTGCCTATGAGTTTGAGGCAATGACAAGGAACCCTCAGAACTTATTGTTTTCCCTTGTGAATGCTAGTTCTCTATATTATGTAAATTTATGAGTATAGGTTGACTATTGTATCTATTAATGTATTTCTAGTATTGGACTTTTTTTGGTTAATTGAATCTATCTTTTTCCCCATGTATGAAAATTGGTCAAAAATCAACCTAATTGGTGTTTAATATGTAGTATAGTGTTAATGATATCTAAGATGGTCCTTTGAATGGCTGGAATTTAATTCCTACTTTTAAAATGATACTATGTAGATAGCAATATAGTGATGACCATTAATTCACTTTTGTTAGATATATGATAGATGTTGGTTTTGATTTATGTTTATTTTAAATTGGCATTGGATTATAAGTAAATAAGAGTATGAATATTAATTTTGATAAATATATTAATCCAAGTGAAATTCAAATGAATGCACATTCTATTGTGAATATTAATGAATGTGGTATGAAATTAATGTCAGTTAAGGTGGCACTTTATGCTACAAAATTAAGATGGCTACTCATAACATCTGTATGAGCTGAAATTGAACTTGTATATGAATTATTAACATCTATACCATATTTTATATTTTATATTAAAATCACATTTCATTATAAGGATGGATGATAGAAATATTGGTAGAGTAGTCATAGATATACCCTATAACTATAAATTAAAATCACTTTTATTACCTAACATTTCAATTAAAATAATTATCATGTTGTTTTTTAAATTATTATTTTAAGAGGAAGATGACTTGCAAGTCTTGTGTTGACATGGGTCTTAACATGTTTTATTATAGAAGACTTTTCCTAAATAACCATGAGGTGATTATTTTGTGAAGTTGGTATTTTTTTTAGATCTTATATGTGTTCACACTTGCATGAAGAATATCCTTATTTTATGATTTGGATCGGTAGTGTAATGGATGGACATCCTGAATACATTTAAAATTTATATAGATATTCATTTATTTATGTCTAATTTATTACATTTCCATTGTTGTATGGTCCATTCAAATTTTACTAGATGGGTATTTCGATTTGAAATATATGCTAAAAATGTCTTTGTTCTTCACAAATATCTTGTAATACTTAGATGTTGGAATGGAAAAATAAATATGTTTTATAATTATGAGAATGTATTTATTCTAATGGTCTTGTCTGAGTGTTCATAGTTCTCTTTTTCTTAAGCTTGGTTGTGATATTTAATATACCTATGTTTTCCAAATAATTTAAGGGTATATTCACGCATGTAAAATTTAGGGCTTCTTAAGTTAGTATGAAAATATTTTGGTCATAGTAAGAGGCTCAATTATTGGCTAGTACATCTATTTTTAGATATAAAAGTGGCCATGGTACTAAATAATGATTGTTCATTTATTCTTCAAAGTAATATGGAGTCTCTTAAGTTAATCATTTCATTCTCATTATGTCATGGTTAAAACTTATATTTAGAAGGGAAGTCTTGCATGTTATAACTACTCCTTTTCCATAATGAGTCATAGTGACTTAAAACCATTAAGGAAATATTATCCTCAATTATGAGTTCATCATCTAAGCTTATGTTAGAATGGTTTCCTAGATGGTAAACAAACTTGTAAGTTTTAATGGTTTCATATACTCCATTATGCTTAAGGATTAAGGTGTTTTAACATGATTATTCTTTCTTAAACTATTATTTAAAAACTTGTTAAAGTTGGTCTAGATAACCAATCCAACAAGGACTGTGACTCTAATTCAATAACCTTCCTTGCATCAAATAAATAAATTATTTATGTAAATTGGGATTGAACTCTCTTGTCACTCTCAAAACAAAATTAAAACATTGAATGAAATAAAAGACCCTAACTTTGTTGGTAAAGGAATGGTTAGGTGAATATATTAACCTTGGGTCCTCATGTTGGTTGAGCTATTATCTACCCTTATGATGGCTCATTATGTCTATGAATGTCTTTGTACATCTCTAATATTGAATTTGATTTAACATTTTATGGTTTTTCTATATAAATACTATGTTTAGATTAAAGGGTTAAGATGTCTAAATCAATTAAATAAATTGAAATAATTAAGTACTAATTTGTTATAAATAATAACCTTATTTTACTTTCTAAAAATAGTAATAAATAGGCACAAATATAGACTTATCTAAAAGTGACTATTTTAGATGATCTAGGTTCTAAAAATTAAGTTATAAACAATTTTGAGTGTCATTAATAAGATTTTGAAATATATTTTCTCCCTAGACAGTAGCACCCCTTATGGACAACAACGCCATATTGTTGTAGTGTATTACAAGTGGTGGTATTGTCCCCTTTGCATGACTATTCCTATTTTTTGGTAGCACCTGCACCTATGTTCTTAGGTCCTATTCCTATTCACAAAAAACCCAAATCTCTATGTTGTGCCTAAAAAGCCTGATTTAGTATGAAAACCCTAATCCTCCTTATAAGTATGTCATGATCAATAATCATGTGCTCATTACTAGGATAAGATAGACATCCTCAACACCCTGATATGAAGAGAGTTTATTACATACCAATCCCCTAAAGAGGGATCAATCTTGATGTAGTTCTCCCACCTAGTGCTTGATGCAAGTATAAGTGAATGCTATAATGAGAGGACTTGGATGCCTTGAATGTGCTTGAGTTTTGAAAAAAATTAAAATTAGTCTAAGGGATGTTTTATATGATAGAATACATAAGTAGGGTAGAATAGGGATCAAATACCTTAATTTTGATCCACTTGTCTTTGGTTTGAATGTGATTTTGCATCTATTTTCCATCTAGTGAATAGAGGTCAATTAGAATTATATTTTTATATATTTTTATCTTGTGTGGATAAGAAAATATTCTTAGGTTGACTTTAGGAGGGGTACATGTTTGAAAAATTATCTATTAGGAAGAGTTATGGATAAGGATAATATTACCTAGTTGGGGACACTAGTACCATGTGGTTGTAGTGTCCCAAATGTGGTGCTAATGTACACTTGGTAGACTACTGGGAAAACTAGGTTAGGATTTGAGAATATAGTCATGGGACTATGTTTTGGCTAAATGTAGAGGTCTGTGGTCTACTCAATGACTATAAAAATGTGTCTAAGGATATAGGATAGGTCTAGGGATAAGCTAAGAATAGTTTAAATCAAGTAACACTCTTATCATCCAATTACCACTTTTAGGTGATTACATTTGACACCCCCCCCCTCGCTTTATTCTAGTAATGCAAAAAAGATAAATGACTAGTATAAAGGAAAAATAATCATACTTGGACTTACCTTGGAAGTGAAGCCCATATAGTTGAGTCTAAGTATGTAAACCTAGGTCTGTGTATGTGGAACATGATCCAAATCAATTTTATACAATTAAACATGCAAAATTTAGTCTGTAAAAGATGATTAAAAGCAAAATATTATGTTGAAATAAAGTAACTGAGTAAAGAGAGAGGAAAGGAATGAATATACCTCATTGGGTATGTGAACCAATGCATGAACCTAGTGATAACTTACATGTGTGAGTGTACATAGTGATCATATCATTGAATATCTTAGAATGAGTTGATGGCTTACTCAATCCTCATATGGGTGGCTCAAGAACTCAATTTGATTTTGAATCCATCATTTCCCAGCCCTGCTCGATAGATCCTAATCTATGAATAACTCTTATAAGACTATATGTATGTCTAACCCTATCATGTGGGTGGATTAAGAACCCAAGTAGGGTATGACTCTATAATTTCCCACCTATGTGAAGTAGATGCATATGTAACTAAACTATGAAAAGAGTTGAAAGTATCTAATTGATTAAATTTAACTATGTATGTCAGCTCCATAACCACTCAAGTATATTAGACTAATTTAGACCACTTGAGAATGCCAACCATTACAGATGGAGTATGGCATGAATCTGATGACAACCTAGAATGTGATAGAAAGTGTATATACCATATATAATGACATGGATTTTTCCATTACATCTGATCAACTTATCTATATATGATTATATAGAAACTATGTGGCATGCACATGCCCCCAATCTAGAATATGAGTATACTAAATTTAAACTAAGTATGTAATGATTGAACCTATGTAACTGATATGAATGTGGGAGTCATCATTCATGTATGATACCCCAAAATTTGAGAAACTAGTATGAATCTAAGATAAAATGAATGTATCTGAGAAAAATCTAAACATAATTTTCAAACCTATGACTATATCTATGTAAATTTTTATCATACCTAGTGTACTTGTCTGCATGATCTATATTGTCCTTAAGCTATGGATACTAGATAGTATCAACTTGTAGTGGATAGTAGTTCCCTATGGTACTAGTGTTCTAATCTATGCACTAATGTCTCCTTAGTCTAAAATTTGGGTGATCTGAACTATTGTCTAAGTCTTTATGTTTTTTCTATGTCTACCCTGAGCCTAATTTCTAAAATTGAGTCTATGTGTTGAAATTTATCTTTGAGAATCAAATTAATAGCCTAATCTCTATGAAAAACCCCTATGAATTCCCCCTCTTTTGAGTTTGGTTTTGAAATTTATGTAAGAACTTCCCTCTAAATGATTAACTTTGCAAAATGTGTTAGCTATAGCATGTGCATGATATTAAAATATATTGTACAAACATAACATTAGAATTTAAAAGTATCTAAGCATAAGTAGGTAATGTAAGATGTATGTTTTAATATATCATTAAAAAAGGGTGCCAAAATATATGTAATCAATGTGTATAGAAAAAAATCTAAGTAATTACCTTGGGGGATGGGGCATGATATCCATCACGACACCCAAGTAGGAAGGGTAGATACATGAGGTTCTTCATGGAATCAAAAATTTGTGTGTGAGTATAATAAATAAATACAAGTGTCATGGTGTAGAAGCATACAAGGAAGCATGCATACAAGCACATGAGGAATGCAAAAGGTAGGCCAAGGGGAGATAATATAAGGGACATGGGAACATGTCACTAAATATGAGAATGAATACATACAAGGACATGTTAAAATCTCTACATACATAAGAAACAAGCAATTTGGCTTAGATCCACATAGAATAACATGTCCAAATTTCCACATATAGAAGCAAGAAAAAGCACACACAAAGTACATGGGCACATGTCCAAGGCATATAAATAGATAAGTGGCATAGAGATAAATAACAATAGCATATTAAAATTCCCTTGAAGATGGAAGAAGCATAGGAACACAATCAAACCTAATTTAAGATAACTAGAAATTAAAGCATGTATAACTATGTAGGATAAATCTATGTATATGTTAGGATTCATATACATTGAGTCTAAATATCGATGGTCATAAGAATAAATGAGTAATGAGGAGAAATGATAAATATAAATATACATCAGTGCATAAACTAGAATGTATAGTGTGTAAAGATAAAACCTAGCAGTAGTAATTATGTATGAGATCCCCTTGAGTGGGAAGATGTATCGAATGTATAAATCTAGATTGGTCTATATGCCCCTAGTGGGTAAATGATAGCTAGTCTAGATTAGTGTAGTGGATTGGAGTCCTATATGTAATCTACAAGCACTCGATAAGAACAAGTGAATCATATCTATATAATAAAACTAACTATACTAAGATAGTTAACAATATGCAATATCTGGCAAGTAGTATAAATGTAAACATAGTAATGCATACAATCTATAAATTTTGTGTTTTTTTAAATATTTAAATGTTTTTTTGTATTTTGACATGTTATATTATTTTTGTGTTTTTTGAGTATACGTTATGCAAAATAAAATTAAAATAAAGTATGTACAAGGAGCAAGAGAGAAGAGGAAGTGTGTATAATTAAAATGACAATGAAAAGTTCATTATTTATATATATAATCTCTCTAGATGTATGATTTTCATTAGATTTTTAACTACCTTTCCATCAAGTGAAGCTAGATGATATAACTTTAGGAGAATATTTTCTATAATGATGTATGGTTCAATCTAATTTGGTTTAAACTATCCTTTATTTTATTCTTTGGCATTGACATTTTTGATATTGTCTTTCAATACCAAATCTTTGATTTTGAATTCTCTATTATGGACTATATTATTCTAGGTTCTTTGGATTCACTTCTGATAAGCTTTGAGATGTTATGGAGCTTGGAAACATGTATGATCCAACTATTCTAGCTTATGGAGATGTCACTTTCTATACTGGTCATCTGTGATGAGTCCTTTTAGAGATACCCTTAAAGGTGGGATTTCTAATTCTAATGGAATAATAGACTTCTATGCCATATACAAGTGAATAAGGAGTATTTACAATTAGTGTACATATAAGGGTGTGGTAATTCTAAGTACATAGATGATTTGATTATGCTAGTCATCACCAAATTTAGTGACTACTTTGTTGATATTGTTATTGATTCTCTTATTTGTTACCTCTGCTTGACAATTACCATGTGGGTAGATGGTGTAGAGAATATGTGTCACATTTTGTATTTGGTGCATAGAATTTTCATTGTTTTACTTTTAAAATAGGTTTCATTGACTTTAATTATGGATACTAGGATACCAAAGTGGGAAATAATATTGGTCATGATAAATCGGTAAATATCCCCCCTTTGTTTATTATAATGGGATTACATCTACCCACTTTGTAGAATATTTTTTGGTTGTGATAATTAATTTATGGCCTCATATGGATTATGTGTTTATCTTTGTAATTAGATCAAATCCAAATAACATGAATTTCCAAGGTGATATGATACATGAAAGATGATATGAATGTACATGGTTTATCTTTCCATGGGATTGACATTTATCGCATAATTTTGCATACTCTTGACATTCTTATTCTATGGTTGGCCAATAGTAACCTTTTCCAAGTAACTTGTGGGACATTACCTTGTCACTGAAATGACCACCACATTCACTATCATGTATCTATAAAATAACCAATTTACCTTCCTCAATCGTTAAACATAATAGTAAGTGTCCCTCAAAAGATATTATGAATAAATAACCACTAATGATGACATAATGAAGATAATTTCATTACAATTTTTTATTTTCATTATTTTTAAAAGTATCTAGTGCAATAGATTTATTCAAAAAGTTGTATATATTGGAGAAACATTCAGATGGTATTAAACTATGTGTGGTAACTAGGAATATTAGAGTGATAAGGTTTAAATGGGATATTAATGGATATTGTAGCCATTTAATTATTAATAGAGTTTGTTCTATATCCATCTCTATGGGGATCAATGATGTAACACCTTCCATTGAATTGGTGTGATGGTTGTCTTTACATGGATGTTCTCAATAGATAAATCATCAAAATGAGCATGTTGACACTAAACCATGTCCTTATAAGGAATCATGTGTTCTTTTATTTGGTAAACATATGTGATTTGATTGACAATTAATTAAGAATCCCCATAAAATTTAATTGATTTTATTTTAAGATCTTGAGCTAATTAAAGGCCTAAGATGAGAGATACATATCCCATGATATTATTAGTGTATGAAAAATGGAGTTAATATGCAATAGGTACCATATGTCACAGAGGATTAATGAAAATAATTCTAGTTTCAGCACTAGATGCACATCTATAACCATCAAATAACATTATCCATGTATTTGTAGTGGTATTATATGTTGTGGAATCATCTTTGAAATCATCATTAATAGGATTTGTATCTAGTAATGTATTTTATACCTATTATTCTATGATTATTTGTCCTTTTACTAAATTTTTTGAATGATTTTGAGGTCAAATTTTATAATCAAAATAACCCATTTGGGAATACAACCTAAAATATGTGGTTTTACATGAGGAATTCTAAGGGGTCGACCTTGATAAATGTGGGTTTCATTCTTAATCTTTTAGTGATAAAGTTTCTGAGTAGAGAATACTAGTGTTAAGCAAAGATTTTCAATTTCTAGATAATTTCACTCATATTCAACTAGTGTGTGACTGATGTAGTAAATTACTCTTTATTTATGCTAGTCATCACATTATGCTAGGAGTGTTCCTAGTGTGTGATCTATTACAGAAAGGTAAGTAAGAGTGGTTTACTAGGTATAGGTAGAACTAGGATGGGAGGGTTGAGAAAATATTTCTTAAGTATATCTAATCTCTCTTGAAATGTGAGATTTCACTTGAATTGCACACCCTTTTTAGTATTCTAATGAATGATTGGGTTTTATATGTGAGTTGTGCCATGAATCAATGAATTCCCTGAATTTCCCCTACAGGGATCAAAGTTGTTTCAGATTAGTTGAAGGAGGCATATCCATGATTACTTTCACCTTATTAGGGTTAAATTCTATTTTGCATTGAGATATAATGAAGCCCAAAACTTTCCTTAAGGAAACTCGAAAGACACATTTCTTAGGGTTGATTTGAACATTGTATTTTTTGAGTCTTTCTAAAAAAAATTGTAAATAAATTACATGATTTTTTCACTCTTTTGACTTTAAAAACAAATCATTGACATGCTCTTCAACTATCTCATGAATGAGGTCATGAAATGAATGTGTCATAGTGCATTGGTAAGTTATACCAACATTCTTTAACCTAAATGGTAGGACTATATAGTAAAACGTGCCCCATTGTGTTGTGAAAGAAGTCTTTTCCTAATCTTATTTGGTGATCTTGATTTGATTATACCCATCAAAACCATCCATAAAATAGAGCATCTCATAGCTAACTTTGGAATCAACTATCATATCAATGTTTGGTAAATGGAAATCATCTATGGGACATGATTTATTGAGTTCTTTAAAGTCACAACAACATCATACTTGTCTATTAGGTTTTAAAAATGTAATAATATTAGCAACACACTGTGGATGGGGGATTATTCAAATGAAACCATCATCTAACTACTATTGGATCTCATATTTCATAAGGAGAGCCACTTTAGGATGCATTTTGAAAATATTTTTCTTTATTGGTTTGGCAACATGATATAAGGTAATTCTATATACTATGATTGAGGGATCAATTCTAGGCATATCAAAATAAGACCATGTAAATACTTCAAGAAAATTAGTTAAAATTTGATGAATATTTATGTCTTTTGATTTATTTAATGAAGTATCCAAGAGTATGATGTGGGGATAAATTTTGGTGCCATAATTAAATTTGATTATTTCTTCATTGAGAAATGTAGATTGATCTAAATTATATGGTGTTGTATGGATTGTATCATTTATGTTAGGTAAAATATGATCCAAATCATTTGAATGCTCACCAAAGTATGTTTGGGCACTTGTGGAATGAGGAAACCTATTTAAATGATGGAAGGAAGGGACATCCTCATATGTACCTAGGAATTCTAAGAGAGCTTAATCATTAAATAACTCATCAAGAATTGGTAGATCTGGTGAAATTGTATCATCAATGAAGCTGGGGTATATGACTAGAAGTGGATAAACATGGTTCATTATGTCAATTGATCATGAAAAATGTGGATAAAATGTGATGTGTTAAGAAGCATTGTGAGAGGATTTGGCATTAGATGTATCATTTATATGTCCAAGTCCTTGTTTGACCTATTAATCATATGCTTTAATGGGATTTATAATTCCTTATTCATGTGTTCCAAGGCTCTAGCCTATGTAACCCTTTTTTGAAAATATCATAATGTGAAAGGTGAAGTAAATTTATTGCCTTATGTACTAGAAATAGCTAGTGGAGTTTTATGTACCTTTTGAATTATATCCTAGGGTGGTGTAGTATAAAAATCCATGTATGTAATATAATTATGTGAAGGATCCATATGTTGATATTACTTAATGATTCTTTATCCATATGGCATGTATATATATGGTCTCTATAGATGAATTTTAAACATGCATGTAACACTGATGTAATTATGTGCATAGTGCGGATCCATGGTATACGAATAAAAAGATTATAATTGAGATAATTTGGCATAACATTGCATGTTTTATGTAGTTTTCATTGTTCAAGGGTAATATTTAATGTGATTTGACCTAAAAAATTTCATGGAAGGTTTTTAAACTATTGGATGCTCATGTCAGAAGGATCCAAATCTATAGCATAGATGTTAAGATGACATAGAAAATAAATGTTGCAAATGTTTAACCCTAATCCATTGTCAACTAGAACTCATTTTACACCTACCTATTTAATTTGATGCATAAATATGTTCTTTAGTCCATTTCATAGTGTTAATAATAGAAGCCACATATGCAGGCTCGGATGTTTGAGTTACCTCAGTATCATGAAGTGCCACATACAAAATATCTTTTTATGTATCAGAGTGATATTTAATATCTAAAATGGAAATTTTACTCAAAATATTACCACTCTAATCCATAAATCTATAGACATAGGTGTGGAAAACCTATTGAGCTTTAGGACCACATGAAGACATCATAACCTGGACTATAAGGTCTACCAAGAGTCTAGAGCTAAAAGTAGATGAAGGATGTTTGTTTGATGTTTGTGATCAATAATAAAGAGGGATAAGAGATACCAATTATGGTATGATATGTCTAGGAATGATGGGAAAGGAGTGATAATTAACCAAATGGAAAAATGCATCTAAAGAAGATTGATTGATTTGAGGTAGTATAACTATTATCTGATTTAACAAGTTATCTATGTGCTAAAAGAATATTATCTTAAGTTTATTTCATATAGAAGAAAGATAACATGTGAAATAAATAATGCAACATGAAAAAAATAGTCAATATGCAGCATCATGTATACATATGTCTATGTGACTAAAGAATGATATCTTAATTTTATTAAACATAGAAGAAATATGACATGTGAAAGAAAGAATGTAACATGAAAAAAAATTAGTTGATATGAATCATCATGTATACATATGTATATGTGATTAAAGAAAAAAATATTAATTTTATTTCACATAGAAGAAAGATAACATGCTATGAAATATGATATATTTTGTATTTGATAATAATCATCATCTATATATGTCTTGATGTCTTTTTTGATTTCATTCCAAATTAAAGGGAATAAGAAATCAAATTAAAGTATTAAACTTTGCAACAAAAAGATATTTTATTCTATCATTATGATCATGATTATATAATAAATGTGAATCTAAAATTTAAATTCTAGAAATGTATACCCTTAGGGATTTTCTAGGGTAAGTTAAGCAAAGATTTAAATAAAATTTAAATAAATGACACCCTAATGTGGTAATGATTATATGGGCTAGGTTATTCCCAAAAACTTATAAAAATGGGAATTTGTAACCCTAATTTGGCATACAAAAAAGTAGAAAATGTAAACTATAGGTAAAACTAGGTGTTGACACTGGAAAGTGCACCCTGAGGCAGGAAAACGGATTCCTGCCCTCTCCCCGCAACATGGAAACCCCTCTCTCACCTGTGGGACGGCAAAGCAGGAGAGGGGAGTCTCTAGATATGGGCTAGTTCCCTCTGATGTATCTTGTTTGTTTCAGGTAACGCAAAATATAGGTATATAGGTATATACTGGGGGGGATGAAAAGAGAGAGAGAGAAGCATGAAAACAAACAGCCTACTCTAAAAGAGGTGATACACCAAAATAAAGGGGTGACCTTCCAGATCCACTCTCAGAATCAGGGAAAATACAAGTATACTCTACACATCTGGTAGAGGAATCAGGCTGCTAAGACAAAGGGGGAGGCTATAATGGAAAATACATCATAGAGGTTTACCGAGGTGCTGTGGAATGCACACTTGCAAGCAACTTACTCTGTTCTATCCTTCTCAAGTATTACTCTTTTCCTTTCAGCTACAGAACCGGTCCCTGTAGATAGCTGGTCTGTTGGTATTACCTATGAAAGCATGGAGGATAATGACTAAACACAGATAATACTCAAGGCATACACAACAAATCAATCCAAGATGGAGGCAAAACTATATTTTTATTGATTCAGGTGGAAAAATTTGCAGAGCAGTGCTCTTTACAAAAGTTAGGAAGATCTCTGATAAAATGACTAAGTCCTTGTATTTATAGCAGAAGAGCCAAGAGAAGTCTCATTGAAAAGCGTGAAAAACACTATTGATGATATCACAAGTCTACCAAGACCATGCTTGTTGCCTCGTTTTGCATGCTGGTCTTCTCCGGTGGCTGGGCGGGTTTTTTCTTGTGCACTACAGGTGAATTTTGCCACCCTTTGCATGAACTTCATATAGGATTCTCTGCCGACGTCGGTCGATAAGCTGCCGACGGCGGCAATCTCACCGATGTCGATTCATGTAATGTGCCGACATCGGCAATATTGTGCATGGGGATTTCATTTTTGTCACCCTAAGGTGGGCTTTTACAATTTGCCGCCCTAGGGCGGGATTTTACAATTTGCCACCCTAGGGCGGGCTTTTTCAATTCGCCGCCATAGGGCAGACTTTTTTCCTTACCCGTCATGGGGTGGGGTTTTCCAACTTTTGTGCCTGCCGTTGTGCTGCCGACGGCGGCAGTTCTACCGACGTCGGTCTCTGTAAGGTGCCGACGGTGGTAGTGTTGCTGACGTCGGCCGACGTCTTTATTTTTCTTTGTGTTGTGGGTGGTGAATTTTCCGCCCTCTACATGTTTGTAGGTGAGCTCATTTTACCTGCCCTTGTAGTGGGCGGCAATTTTGCCGCCCTCTACATTTTTTTTGCCCTCTTTTTTGCCTAAGTGTTGAAACGCTCCATTTTTTCCCTTCTTCTCTCCTTGCATGAACATTTGGAGATTCTATCTTTCGCCACTGTGAACGCCAACGAACTATGCCGATGAACCAATGTTCTGAAATGAAAAACTGTCGAAACCTGAAAGTGGACCTTGCAACCTGAAATGACTGGTTGTGTGAAGTAGGTGTAGGAGGTGACTAGGATTTTGCCTGAGGGGCAAAATTGGGTCAACAAATTGGTGACTCACGGGGGAAGTGTGCCTGCTATGCTTAGAACCCAGTTGCCTTGCATATCCATTGGGTGCGGAGTCGGATGGTGACTTTGAAGTGAGTTCACAACAGCTTTGAAGATTCCAGAATCAAAAAATATAGAATTTACCCCCACTGCAAAGGGAAACACACGAGACTAAAAACAACTAACTGTGCAAACTGCACTTTGGGAAAATAGGGAAAACAAAAAGAGAAACTATGTACAGTCGAATCCAAAATTTAGTGGCAATGCTTCAGATGTATCCCATTGACTGGGATACGCAACTCTTCACCATCCAACCTGGAGAGCTGGAACGCGTTATGCTGCTTGCACTGAGTAATCATGTAAAGACCACTCCAGAGGGCATCAAATTTTGCATGTTTTTTGGGCTTAGCTCTATCTTCATCCCATTTTAAGACAATGTCTCCTTCGACGAAACTCTTTGATGAAGACTTCTTGTCGAAATGTCTTTTCACCTAATGCTAGCGACTGATCATAGAGACCATGGCCTGGTTCCTTACCTCCTGGAGCTCCATTAGTTCACACAATCTGACCTCCATGCTGCTTCCTTCTTCTAGTTGCAGCTGATGTGCGAGGTCCAACGCTGGCAATTCGAGTGAGATAGGAAGCCTTGCTTCCCTTCCATACACAAGCGTATATGGAGAATTTCCGATTGATCTTTTCGGAGTGATTCGATCGGCCCATAGAGCTATTTTCAACTTGGCATGCCAAGTTCTCTAATTTTCTTCCATGGTCCTCTTTATAATCTTGATCAAATTTTTGTTAGTAGACTCAGCCAGTCCATTCCCCTGTAGGTAGTAATTTGACGAAGTGCTGAGGTATATACCATACCTTAGTGCCCATTCACTAGTTTTGGTTCCCAGAAAAGCCAAGGTGTTATCTGAGACTATAGTGGTTGGGACCCCAAAACATGTTACTAAGTCCTCATAGAAATCTAGAACTGCACTTTCATTCACTTCCTTCAAAGCAATGGCTTCCACCCATCTGGTGAAATAATCCATAGCAGTCAGGACCCACTTGTGTCTGGCACTAGAGGGAGGGTTGATCATCCCTATGAAATCTAGGCCCCACTGCATGAATGGTTGCTCAACTTGAATGGGCTGTAGGGGCATGGCAACCAATCACTGCTTTCTATCAAAGAGTGCACACTTTTGACACTTTCTTACCCAAGCATGGGTATCCTTGAAGAGAGTGGGCCAGAAATAGCCAGCTCTCATTATTTTTGTTGCTGTGGTCTTAGGGGCGAAATGGCCGCCTGCTGGCCCATCGTGAAACTCAGCCAATACCTTGTCAGTCTGACTGGAGTCAATGCATCTCAGGAGAACCCCAAAGATATCCTTCCTAAATAATACTCCATCAATCAAAACATAGGGAAGGGACTGAAGTTTAAAATACCTTCTTTTGGCCCTACCAAGACCCTGTGGACATTCGCCTGTAAGAAGGAAATGCCTCATGTCCAGTGTCCAATCTCTTACAACAGTTGGTTCTTCTGCAGTGGCTATGTCATGGATCAGCAAGCTGCCTTCATCCTTTTGTCTCAAATCTACGGCTAGTTGTTCACACAGGCCCCTTCCTCTCACCAACTTGGTGATTTTGATGTCTATGTCGTACTCTATTACCTTGGTGATCCATCCCACTCTTTTCTCATTTAAGTCTCGATTGGTCAAGAAATCTTTGACGCCAGGATGTGGAACCATGAGATGGATCTTGCTATTCGACAACATATATCTAAATTTCTTCAGGCTGTGCACTACTGCCAGGACTTACTTCTCTACATAGGTGTACCTGGTTTTGAAGTCCTCTAACCCTTGGCTGAAGAAGGTGAGTGGTTGCTCGAGGTCATCACTGTTTGCTTGGGTAAGCATGGTAGATATTACTTCTCCATTGCTGAAGGTGTAGAGGTTGAGGTCTTTATTAAAGTTGGGGCTGATTAGAGTGGGAGCCTGGGTCAAAGCCTGTTTGATAGCTTCAAAGCTGTCCTTTCTTGGCATTGTCCATTTGAATTCTTCACCCTTCTTTAGCGAGGAGGTTAGGGGTTTAACTATTTCAGCAAAATTCAGAATGAACCTCTGAATGAAATTTATCTGACCAAAGAAACTTTGAAGGCCTTTCTTGTGCTTTGGTAGGGACATCTCCAGAATGGAGCGGACTCTCTCTGGGTCAATAGAAAAACCTTCCTTGGACACAATGTGGCCAAGAAGTTTCCCCTCATGAACCACAAATACACATTTCTTTGGATTTAGGGAGATGCCAAATTCCCTGCACCTCTCAAAAATCTGCCTGAGGTGCTTCATATGCTGTCTTGCCTCTTTGGAGAAAACTATTATATCATCGAGGTACACCAACACGTTCTTATTTATTAAACCACTAAAATCCATGTCCATGGCTCGCTGGAAAGTAGCACCAGCATTGGATAGCCCGAAAGGCATCTTCTGGTAGGTGAACGTTCCCCATTTGGTGGTGAAGGCTGTTTTGTATTGGTTGGAGTCACGCACCAGAATCTGATTATATCCCGAATAGCCATCCAGGAGGGAGAAGCGTTCAGAACCAGTTACCTTTTAGAGGATCTACTCCATGTTTGGAAGGGGATAATGATCCTTTAAAGAGACTTTATTAAGGTCTCTGAAGTCGACGCACAGTCTGATCTCCCCATTTTTCTTTCTAACTGGAACCAAATTGGCCAACCATGAGGAATGTTTGATCGGAAATATAATGCCAGACTCAATCAACTTGGCCAATTCTTTCTGCATAAGGAGCTCTACCATCGGGTTAATAGGTCTATGCTTTTGTGTGACTGGTTTTGTGCCTTCATCTAATTCAATAGTGTGCTGGGCAAGCCTTGGATCGAAGCCTTTCAAGTCGCTATAGTTCCAGGCAAAAATGTCAGTGAACTCCTGACACAGCAGAATGAAAGTTTGCCTTTCTTGGAACATGCAGACCTTACCAAGCGCTAGTAACTTATCCTTGAAGATTTTAACTTTTTCATAATTCTCCTCTTTGGTAGTGATGCATGCTTTGTCATCTCTTAGTTGGTCCTCTCCATTGAAAATACTTTCAAGTGTGACCAGACCCTTAGGGAGTTTATTGTTCTTCAATTGAACAATCTGATTTCCATATTGCTGCTGCAATTTCGCTTGATTGTGGACCGCAAACTCGGCTTCCTCCTTCAGGAAAAGGGCTATCTATTGGTCACTTTCGAAGACCTACCAATTTGTAACATTGTCTGGGATCGAAGGCCGAACCACCACCTTTAAATGGCGTGAACTACAACCCCTGCTTATCTCTTTTGAAACATCAAATTGGGCACCAACAGCTACCAACCTGTCAGCCTGCTTGTTTTGTTCCTTGGGAATTGAGGTAATGTTAAGAGCAAGGAAATCCTCCATCAAGTCCCAGACTCTGTGCTTGTAAGACTTCAGCAAGGAGTTCTTGGTTAGGTTCAGGCCTCTTATTTGGTTCACTATTAGTTTGCTGTCCCCCAAGATTTGCAATTTTTTGATCCCTCTCTTTCTTGCCCACTCAAGTCCATGAATCAAAGACTCATATTCTACAACATTACATGTGCAAGAGAACTGGAAATGAAAAGCTGAAAAATACCTTTCTTTAGAAGGGGAGATTAACATTGCCCCACCACCAGCACCCAGTTTACTTGTGGAACCGTCGAAGTATAACTGCCACAGGCCAAGGTCTTCTTTGTTCTCCTTCATTATATTGGGCATGACGGCGCTTTCTTCATGCAAGCAATAGACACCAAGGTCTACCTCCTCAATAAACTTATAAGGATTGTGCTCAAAGTTATTGCTTCCCCACTCATCCAAGAGTAGATCTGCAACTCCTTCAAGAGCAGAAGATGAGGACTTGTCTATTTGAGAGTCTTCTAGATCAATGATAGTGTAACTGACATTCGCTACCTTGGGTGAATAGGGCTCTAGGTGGTCCTTGTAGAGTGGCTCGGATTTGATTTTCACTTTGGTACCATATTTGGTTCTGAAAACTAGGTATGACCAATTTGCTACTAGATAGCCCCCTATCTTGGACGTAAAGTCCCTTGACAAATAGATTGCAAAATATGGAGGAACGTCCGCTACCACTATATCTTGGGGGATCGAGAATGTCGGGCAGGCATGTAGTGTTAAACTCAATCCTTTCAGGACTCCGATTGTTTTTGTAGGCATCCCATCTAGTTGCAAGACTCCTTTGTTCATTGCTTCGTACTTTAACCCCATCTTATCAGCAATGCATTTAAGCATTACTGAAGTGCTGGCCCCACTATCAATTATGTAATTATGTACTAAGAAATCCCCTATGATCAAAGATACATAAAAAGGGGGATTCTTTTCTTCTTTCTTTACCTGACCTAGAGCCGAAGGCTGCCCATTCATCATTAGGACATTATTAGTGTCTGTTGGGATGGCCTGGCGATCTAGCTCATGCAATTCTTTCTTCAATACCTCCTTTTGTCCCAGAAGAGACAATGAATCCCATAGAGAAATGCTCACATGCAATTTCTTCATTTGATCAACTATATTAACTTGGTGGCTGATTCCCTTCGTGCTCTCCTTTACACTGATCCCGGCCGGAGCTGTAGACTAAGGAGTTGGGGGTGCAAACAGTTGTTTGGAAATTGGGGCCCTTTGAAATGGGTGTGATGGAGGATTAGTTGCTGCCTGAGGGGAAGCTTGCACTTCTCCAACTGCTCTTCTTTTAAATCTCGTATTGGCCACAATGCAATCAGCATGATTGCCTGTAGCGCCCCCATGATTAATTACATAGAGCTCACCCTCTTCGTGATTTATCAGGGTAGAATCCGGCTGAGTTTGATTGTTACTTGTGCTGGGTTGAGCTGGAAACTCAAAAAACTGAGAGAAATCAGCAGCCTGATTTTTTGAATTCTGGAAAAAATTGATCATATCATTCGTGTGGACAGCATGCTCTTGACCTTGTCCCATGTTTGAACAACCTGGCTGTTCTTACACTAGATTGTTCTGAGTAGTTACCATGGCTTTAGATGCTGAAGACGGACCTGAGTTATAATTTTGATAAGGCCTGGTTGTAGTGAGCTGCCCTTGACCTTGGTTATAATTTTGAAAGGGGGGTCTAGGGGCATGGCCATAATTTTGATAACCCTAGTTTGGCTTGTGGCTTTGAGCTTACTGCCTTTTAAGGGCAACAAGTTCGTTTGACATGCTCTGCAACAGGCCCTTAACTTCATTTAATTCATTGGATGGAAAAATAGTTGGTTTCTCGATGACAGGTAGGGGAGCAATTATAGGAGCGACAGCCTGAATTGGGGGCAGCGGTTCTAGGAAAAGTGGCATGTGAGGTCTAGGGGCAATTTTTTCAGCTTGAATTAAGCAATTTTTGGCCGCAATGGCTATGTTATACGTAGCTGGCAGTATGTGTCCCCCCATAGATTGGATCATCATGGCAATGTCACTATTTAATGCTTTTAGATAGTACAAGAAAGCGTAGCTGGGGGTCAGCCTTACCAAGATGGGAATTCTATCCCAAGTCTTTTGAAACTGCGTGTTGAAGTCCTGCATGTACTCGTGCGAAGCTCTTTTTATAGTTGTCAGTTGCTCAGCAAGAGAGAGGCTGTCACTTTTTTCCCCAAAACGATCAGTCAAATGGGTGCCCAATTCATTCCAGGAATGTATGGAATTCACAGGCAAGGTGCCGTACCAATCAAGAGCTTTCCCTTTCAGAGACAAGGCTAACAGTCTGATGGCAATATTTTCTTCTGTTATATTGTGAATATTGCAAAGGTTGGCAATATTTTTGATATGCTCAACAACTATAATAGGTCCCACTCCATCAAAAGAAGGTACATTTTTTAGAGCTGTTCCTAGGATCAGATCATAGCGTGGGAGGTTTAAAGGGCTCTCACCATGAAAAGCTGCAAAAGGCAAGGCCATGGCTGGAACAGGTTGTATTTGTGGCTGAGCTGGGTTGGTGTTCCTAGCAACAGGTCTAAGAGGATTTACTAGTGGATAAGGGCGAGTTCTTCCAAACCTGAGTCTTTTAGCACAGTTTAAAGGTAGTTCAATGAACTCAAAGGGGACCCTTCTTGAAATTGACCTTGTGGTAACCTTTGGCATAGAAGTTTAAGTGACTGGTCTTTAAAAATGAAGAGCTGAGCTCTTACCAGTGGAGTCGCTAGATGCTGGAAATCTTTAAAAATCACTGTAACAGGACCAGCATCAATCCTGAAATACTACTACATTAAAAAATACAGTCCCATCGGGCGTGCCAAAACTGTTGATGCTGGAAAGTGCACCCTGAGGTAGGAAAACGGATTCCTGCCCTCTCCCCGCAACATGGAAACCCCTCTCTCGCCTGTGGGACGGCGAAGCAGGAGAGGGGAGTCTCTAGATATGGGCTAGTTCCCTCTGATGTATCTTGTTTGTTTCAGGTAACGCAAAATATAGGTATATAGGTATATACTGGGGGGGATGAAAAGAGAGAGATAGAAGCATGAAAACAAACAGCCTACTCTAAAAGAGGTGATACACCAAAATAAAGGGGTGACCTTCCAGATCCACTCTCAGAATCAGGGAAAATGCAAGTATACTCTACACATCTGGTAGAGGAATCAGGCTGCTAAGACAAAGGGGGAGGCTATAATGGAAAATACATCACAGAGGTTTACCGAGGTGCTGTGGAATGCACACTTGCAAGCAACTTACTCTATTCTGTCCTTCTCAAGTATTGCTCTATTCCTTTCAGCTGCAGAACCGGTCCCTATAGATAGCTGGTCTGTTGGTATTACCTGTGAAAGCATGGAGGATAATGACTAAACACAGATAATACTCAAGGCATACACAGGAAATCAATCCAAGATGGAGGCAAAACTATATTTTTATTGATTCAGGTGGAAAAATTTGCAGAGCAGTGCTCTTTACAAAAGTCAGGAAGATCCCTGATAAAATGACTAAGTCCTTGTATTTATAGCAGAAGAGCCAAGAGAAGTCTCATTGAAAAGCATGAAAAACACTATTGATGACATCACAAGTCTGCCAAGACCATGCTTGTTGCCTCGTTTTGCGTGCTAGTCTTCTCTGGTAGTTGGGCAGATTTTTTCTTGTGCACTGCAGGTGAATTTTGCCGCCCTTTGCATGAACTTCATATAGGATTGTCTGTCAACATCGGCCAATAAGCTGCCGACGGTGGCAATCTCACCGACGTCGGTTCGTGTAATGTGCCGATGTCGGTAGTATTACGCGTGGGTATTTCATTTTTTCTGCCCTAAGGCGGGATTTTACAATTCACCACCCTAGGGCAGGATTTTACAATTTGCTGCCCTAGGGCGGGCTTTTACAATTTGCCGCCCTAGGGCGGGCTTTTTCAATTCGCTGCCATAGGGCGAACTTTTTTCCTTGCCCATCATGGGGCGAGGTTTTCCAACTTTTGCGCCTGCCGTTGTACTGCCAATGGCGGTGGTTCTACCGACATTGGTCTCTGTAAGGTGCTGATGGCGGCAGTGTTGCCGACGTCAGCCAACATCTTTGTTTTTCTTTGTGTTGTGGGCGGCAAATTTGCCACCCTCTGCATGTTTGTAGGTGAGCTCAGTTTACCCACCCTTGTAGTGGGCAGCGATTTTGCTGCCCTCTACATTTTTTTTGCCCTCTTTTTTGCCTAAGTGTTGAAATGCTCCATTTTTTCCCTTCTTCTCTCCTTGCGTGAACGTTCGGAGATTCTGTCTTTTGCCACCGTGAATGCCAATGAACTAGGCCGATGAACCAATGCTCTGAAACGAAAAACTGTCAAAACTTGAAAGTGGACCTTGCAACCTGAAATGACTGGCTGTGTGAAGCAGGTGTAGGAGGTGACCGGGATTTTGCCTGAGGGGCAAAATTGGGTCAACACTAGGGTTTTAATCAATGTTTGAAGTAAGTTAGGTTCACCAAATAATTTAACATTTTAGGGTTTTACTATGTAAATCCTATGTTTAGATTAAAGGTCTATGATGTCTAAATCCATTAAATAATTGCAATCATTAAGTACTATTTTTTTAATGAATTTTGACCTTCTTTGACTTTATAAAAATAGAAAAAAATAGGCATAAATATAGACTTATGTTCAAAGTGACTATCACGAATGATCTAGGTTTTGAAAATTGGGTTCTAGATAGTTTTGAGTGTTATCAACAGGATTCTAGAATTTATTTTCTCATTAGATAGTAGCACCCCATATAGATAATAGTGCCATGTTAATGTAATGTCTTCCAAATGGAAGTAGTGTCCCATTTATATGATTATTCCTATTTTTTGGGAGCACCCATGCCTGTGTTATTAGTTCCTCTTCCTACACACAAGAAATATAGAGTTTTGTGTTGTGCCTAAAAATCTTGATTTTGTGTGAAAACCCTAATCCTCATTAAAAGTATGGCATGAGCAATAATCATGTGTTCATTATTAGGATAGGCTAGACATCTTAAACACCCCACTATGAAGAGAGTTTCCTACATACCAATACTCTAAAGAGGGATCAGACCTAATGTAGTTCTCCCACATATTACTTGATGCAAGTGCAAGTGAATTCTAGAATGAGAGTGGATTTGGATGCCTTGAATGTGCTTGAGCTTTGAAATCTTTTAAAATTAGGCTTAGGGATGTTATAGATGGTAGTATATAGAAGTAGGGTAAAATAAATATCAAATACCCTAATTTTGCTCCACTTGTCTTTGGTTTGAATGTGTTTTTGCATATATTTTCCATCTAGTGACTAGATTTAATTATACTTGTATTTATAGATATATTTATATTATGCAGATAAGAAAATATACGTAGGATGAATTTATAAGTGGCACACATTTGAAAAATATATGTTGGGAAAAGTTATAGCTAAGGATAATAGCACCCAGTTGGGGACACTAGTGCCATGTGACTATAGTGTCCCAAATGTGGTGTTAATGTCCACATAGTAGAATTCTAGGAAAACTAGGTTAGGATCTAAGAAGATAGTCCCAGTATTATATTTTGGCTGGCTATAGAGGTCTATGGTATACTCAATGACTAGAAAAGTGTGTCTAAGGATCTAGGGTAGGTATAGGGATAAGATAGGAATAGGTTAACTAAAGTGACACTCTGAGCATCCAATTACCACTTTTAGGTGATTACAAAAGTTATATTTTATCCACTTGGAATAACATGGTAATTGAAACCCAATCTATTCAGTTTGTGGATAAGTAATGGATTTTGAATCACTTTTGGACTTTTGTTATTTTTTTTCATGTAATAAAATTATGAATTATAATAGCTGGTTAAGTAAATCCTATAAATTTGATTATTCCTTACAAACATGTTAAGTGTAAATCAATAAATAGTAGTTCTCTTATATCATTGCCTTCTCTTGGTGAAGTTAAGCATTCTATTAATTACCTTTCTAATGTTCAATGGAGCTTGTATAATAATACTTGTGATTGAGATGGAACTCTTAATCTAATAAGGAATAAAGAGATAAATTATGTCTCATTCTATTCTATATAACCACCTTGGTAAATTGGTAAGGATTACCTTAACTATATTCTTAAGGTTTGGGATCTTTAGTGCTCTAAAATTATTTATATCAATTTAATATCAATGATTACTCCTTGATGAGTATAAAATTTGGAAATACTCCTTTTTTAATGTCCATTAAGTAAACTATAAAGACTTATGAGATTTAAAATAGGTTTATAAATGAAACTCTTCTCATGAATTGTCAAAAATAAAATAGTGTGAACTAGTTGTGTTATTTCATTTAGTATCAACACCTATGTTGTATGGATTTTAAATAATATGTTGATCTCCATAGCCTTAGTTAAATTCAACCCTATCCAAATTGAAATTTCATAAGGTGTATTTTTATTGACCTATAGTTAACCTATATGAGTGGGTAAATAAGAGTCAAAGTGATAAAATTTCATCATTAGAATTAAGGTGAATACTTAGTATATGTTCATGATTAGAGAAGTAGACCATCATATTATGCTTAGGATAATAAATCCATGAAAGTGATAAGGGAATTCCCTTAGGATTGAAATGATGATTAATGGGAGAATAACTTATTTACATGGGTAAATCAATTGGTTTCAAAATATTCATTGGTAAAGGACCAGATTTAGTTTGGATGCTAGGAATGAATGGGTGACTCCATTACACGTCTTGAGTATTCTATAATGATTGATGAGTGTAGACACTATTTTTATTGGAAATATTAAAACTATATCCTATTGGCTATATTAAAGAGCCTATACTTTTGATGGTTATATTCATCTACATGAGTATGAGTCTTAAGGTAATATTCTTAATGATAGATTGTCGACTATTAATGAAGTCTTCAAATTTGAATTAAGAAATTAAATATGATTTATAATCAGCTTGTGATAAAATTATATGACTAATATTGTATCTTGAATTATTTAAGAGTTATCCTATTGGAAAAATAGAATTTAAATCATTGATTTTATGCATCTATGTTTTATTAATAGCTATAGCAAGTAGTTGTAGGTTTTACTTGGCTTATGTGTCACTATAGGTGACGAGTATGGGAATAATTTTAATTTTATTCTATTATGATGAAGTGAATATTTAGGTTTTATATGAGCTCAAATTCAAGTATTATTAATTTAATATATCATTCTTGTGATGAGTGGCCTTAAGTTAGGTAAAACTTCTCAACATGTACAAGTTGTCCCTAATTTAGTAAGGTTATTCCAAGGTTGATTCACCCTTAGGAGGCATGAAGTCAAGTCTATATGAGAATACCAATTAGTTGGTACATGGATATGGTTATCTATGCTTATTAGCTATGTATACAAGTCTAGTAGACTAGTTTACAACCATGACATAATTTGAAAGTGAATATGGGTTATGTTTTATGATGTTGAGATGCTAAAAATTATGAATTTTTAGTGAAATTATTTATTGCAAGAAACTATAATTTCCATGGGGATAATATGACCTTCACCTTGAGCCTTGGCTAAGTACACCCTTCCCAAGGCCACTTTACATGAAACACATAACAATATTCAACCATTAGCTTGCTTGGGTAGGCCAATTGAGGGACTAATGATAAAAGCTTCTTGTTGGAAACAAAGAGATGAATGTCTAGTGTCTATTGATATCTTTTTAGATGATCCATCATATTATACTTGAATTATGACATACTTGGAAGGATCAAGGGTGTGACTTAATCCTAGAGGGCCAAGTGGGGGTGAATGTGACCAACTTGCTTGGGCAAGTTAGAGAACTTTAGGTATTCTTATTATTAACATCGAATCCATGAGGTGCAAACTTGTGGATCATTATTTAAATCTCATGAATATATTATGTCGACCAAGATGAAATCTAAGTAGTGGATGTGCTGATAAGATTCATGGAACTTTATGATTACCCTATACGTGTGATTGTGTCATAATGTGAGAATACCTTGCCATGAGTTAAAGAAACACCTGATTCAAGTATGTACATTCTATTTCATGTGGTTCCTTCATTATATGTAAAACTATTATATGGTGTATGTGATTATAAAAAGTATGTAAACTTTGTAACTTCTCCATAAGTGGATGTAATCAACCCTGTGAACTTATATTTGTCCCCTATTAACAACATTATGATGTGTGTATCTCATATATGTATGGCATTGAATAAGTATGATTTATTTTTAAAAGAATGTAATTTGTGAACTTTAATGTGGTCATAAAATGTTGTGATCTAGATCCACCTCTTAGAATAAACCTTTATAAATTATAATCTACCAAGAAAAAGTATGGTATTGTATGGTGTGACCCCTCATCATTACTCTCACAATGAACATTGATGTAAATTTGAGGTAAAGGGTGAAGAATCATTAAATATACATTTATCTAATTCAAGTAAAGGCTAGGAAGTGGAGCCTATCATAAGCTAAAAACCCACTTCTCCCCTTTACATGATGTAGTTGCTTGATTTTCTTGGGTGTGTGCACTATGAATGCCATAAGTTGTTCATGGGATCTTCATGCATAATGATCTCATTTTGGATTAAGTGTTTATTACCCACCTATTTAATTTTGTTGTAAAAACGACCCTTGTGGAATTTTCTTGAAGTAGCCTTGTGAAATGTTAATGGGTCATGTAAGTTGGTTTTTATATAAAACAAATTTAATAAGGTTGTCCTTGGTGAAATGCAAGCACATATTGGATTATAAATGAAAGTGTGTTAAGAATGAGGTAATGTTATTTTAAATAAATAATTATTATGGAATAAATGTTTTGATTTGTTTGAAGCATGACTAGATTGTATGCTTATGCTTAGGAGTAATGTAAAGTCTCGATCAGGAAGTTTATGAATTTTAGAATGCTTCTAAGAGGTAAGTGCAGAATGATGGTGGGTATGGGACCACTAGAACCATCATGTGAGATCATAAAATTTATGGAAAGAATTATAGAAAACTAGAATGGTTGCATGTCAATTCCTGGGATGGCTTCTCTAATGTTCAGTGAGGTTGGTATTAGATGCTGCACTGAACCACAAATGATGTAATTTTGGTAATGATAGTAATATAAGTTTTTGTTTTTATATCACTTTGGGATGTATAACAAAAATTATGCATAACATAATAAAAATTGATGGAAATATCACTTAACAATATAGTTATTATAAAAATCCACATTATATGGTAATTGTTATAAGAAAAATTGTAAGATATGATTGATTTATTTTGTATAAAATACCACATTCAAATTTGTAATGTGAATCAATCCAGTTACTTTGTGATAAATCAAATAATGCTACAAAATTAATGTTTAGTAACTAGCACAAAGTTAATCAATCTATTTTACATTTTTGGAAAATTTGCCATAAAATTCTAATGTAATTGATCACACATATATGTCATGATGGAAGCATGAAATTGTAGAAGTTTCAGGTATTCTTATTACAATTTCTAAACTTTTCTAATAATTTAGACATATTTTCTAATTTTTAAACTTTTCTAAACTTGTTGGTAATTTAGACCTATAAGGGTGGTGAACTTTTTTGGTAATATGTATATGTATATTTATATGTATATGTATATGTATATGTATATGTATGTATGGATGTATGTATGTATGTATCTAATTTTTGCTTTACCTTCTGAGGCACCATGATAGTAACTTTTTAAAAAGGGTAGGATTTTACATTCCCCAATTTTAATATCTTCTAATTTGTAAGTTTATTTCAAAACAAGCCCTAATGGGTGGATTCAGAGTAAATTCATAGGTTTATAAATTATTATTATTTAGAATCCATCATATTTTATACCAATATGATTTGATGACATGATTTAATTATCTAAAAGAGGGCCTAAAGGACTTGAAGTGAAAGGTATCCATTTTCACGTCTTTGGTGAAACCATGATTGTCTTATTTCTTAGAATATATTGATAATGGATAACTTGATTAAAACTATAAAAAGTTCCTATTGGACATCAGATAGTCTTGTGAAGGTGGATACACCCATTAAATTGAGAATCATGAGGTTTTAATTTTATTGAGCCAAAAAATAAAATTATTGAATAAAAAATAATAAACATGAATATATTTATAAATAATATTTCATTGTTGACTAAATCGACCCTTCCTTACATGGAACACCATTAGGGTTTTTGCATGGCTATAAGAGCCCCTATTGTGCCAGCTAGGGTAGAGGTGGAAGAATAGAAGTCATCCCTATTGGGGGAGAGCTATTATGCCTGGCCATAATAATATGGTTTTGTTTTAATTTGTATACAACAAGGCATGATACTTTTGCCACATTTGGTTAGTGTTTGATGGTTGTCCATGTTATTTTTATAAATATCTCATGCATTTACTACAAGCTAGGAATAATCAACTCCAAAAGGCAAGTTAGGGAAAAATAATAGGCAAGTCATTCTCCTCTATTCAAAATATTTACGCATACTAATTTTTACAATAAGATGGTAATTATGCTAGCTAACTATTAGGATATATGCCTAGATATGCTTGCATAGAAAAACATATCTGAGCATGTGCCCCAATATGTGTCAAGGTATTTTGGGTATGCAAGTATAATGTTGAATATTTTGGGTTATGATAGAATGAATTAAATTATTTCTGTAATTAATTTGGTAATTTCAAATGTTGAAAAGGTTATCAGTTTGATTGTGTAAATTAGCTGAAATGATTTCCCTTTTTGTGAAATTATTAAATACTTGATTTTTCTTATTATTTCCTTGTTGGGTTACACCAAGTAATTGGTCTTGCTACTTATAATTTAATAGAAGGATTTTTAATGAGGTAACGATAGTATATATAACATTTTTTATCTTTCATTAACATTTTTGTGGCTAATTCTGACATATGCATTTATGGGTTTTTGGAAAATAAATAGTTTTTGAATCATTATAGGTTCGATTGCTCTATGGAAAATTGGGAATTTTTCCTGTGAATAGTTTTCAGATATTGGATGATGAAAATTATGGCTTATATTAAATTATTTTATTATATTAAAACATTATCATAGATGCATTCTTAATATTTTTATTCTTCTCAAAAAGAGTTAGTGTAACGGTAGTTTTTATTTTTTGCTATAACCCTTAAAAAGGATGATGAAAATATTGTTATAAAATAATAACAATTATAAGATGAATGTTTGGTCTATTTGATTCCAATTGACTTATTTCCTTTATGGCATGATGTTCTTATGTTTACTCTACTAGGCATGGTGTGAATAGTTTTAGTTTTATTGATTTCTTTTGGTACTTCCTTGTGACTTCTTAAACCAACTGTATGCTTAAATTAAATTTATCCATGGTAGTTGTAGGATTACTATGTATTAATTACTTTATCAAATTGATACATGATCAATTTTTTATGTTGGGGTGTGGTGTTTCAAACCCTTATGATAATTTTATGTTCATGATTTTTTTAAGTTATGTACAACTACCCATCGGCCTTGAGGTTTAATTACAAAAGATATACAAATTTATTATTGGCTATACATATCCATTTTTATGCTTAAGCTATACCCTTATTTCATTGAAATTTGCTAGGATTTGAAGGAAATCATTCATAAGAGTAATAAACTAAGTTTTCTTTACTTTGGTGAACTTTTTATTGGCTACAAGTAATCTTGTATCTATTATGGACTATGTTGCTTATTAATTCAATCCCTTGGATGTATGGCATAATAAAAGTGTGTTAAAAATTGTTACAACTATTTGATTCAACTATATTAAGAATTCTCTAACTATTGGAAAAGTTCTTTAAGTTGAACAAAATAATTGGGATGTTCTCCAAATAACACAATTATAAAATTTGTTGGTTTGAGATTTATTATTTGTTTCATTGAAGCTTGAATTATACTCAAATGTTGCTTGAAAACTTGTTGAATAATTGGGTAAATGCATGTTCCTTGGATTTGAAGGGTAGTTTCCTCTTTTTGGTGGTTGGTTGGAAAAGGTTATGTTCTTACTCCTTGTCATGGGTTATAATTATCATTTTATATTGACTACTATAAAGCCCTATGTTGGATAGGTGTTAAAAATAAGAGTTTACCATTCATAATTTAAGAGGGTGTCTGTGAGATCAAGGAAATTACAAGGGGCCCTAAGAACTTGTTATATTCCCTTATGAATGTTATTTCTTTGTATTATTTAAATTTATGAGTATAGGTTGACTAGTTTATATATTAACGTATTTTTAGAATTGAACTTATTATTGGTTGATTGAATCTATCTTTTCCCCCGTGTATGGAAATTGGTAAAAAAATCAACCTTAAGTGGTGCTTAATACATGTATAGTGTTCATGATATCTAAGATGGTCCTTTGAATGACTAGAATTTAATTCTTGTTATTAAAAGGGTACTATGCAATTAGCAATATATTGATGACCATTAATTCAGTTTTGTTATATCTATGATAGATGTTGGTTCTAATTTATGTTTATGTTACATTGGCATTGGATTATAATTAATTAAGAGTATGATATTACTCTTGATATATATATTCATCCAAGTGAAAGTTAAAGGAATGCACATTTTATTACAAATATAAATTAATTTGGTATGAAATTAATATTAGGTAAGGTGGTACTTTATGGTACATCAATAAGAGGGTTAATCATAGCATTCGTATGAGCTGAAATTAAACTTGTATGTGAAGTATTAACAATTGTACCATGTTAAATATTTAGTGGTTTATGGAATCACATTTCATCATAAGGATGGATGATATAAATATTTTTTCAACATTTATAACTCTACCCTATACTTGTAAAGTATAATCACTTTTATTACCCAACATTTCAATTAAAATAATTATCATGTTGTTGTTTAAATTGGTATTTTAAGAGGAAGATGACTTGCCATTATTGTGATGATGTGGGTCTTAACATGTTTTTTTGTAGGAAAATTCTTACCCTAATTAACCATTAGGTGATTATTTTTTGAAGTTGGTATTTTTTTTAGATATTATATGTGTTCACACTTGAGCGAAGAATATCCTTATTTCGATATTTTGATCGACAGTGTAATGGATAGATGTCCTAAATAAATTTAGGAGTTGTATATATATTCATTCATTTGTGTCTACTTTATGACATTTCCATTATTTCATGGTCCATTTAGATTTGAATGGATGGGTATTTGGATTTTAAATATATGATCAAAATGTCTTTGTTATTCATAGAGATCTCATAATGCTTGAATGTTATAATGGAAAAATAAATATATTCTATAATTGTGAGAATATATTTTTTCCAGTGGTCTTGTTTGGGTGTTCATAGTTCTCTTTTTCTTAAGCTTAATTGTCCTATTTAATGTACATGTGTTTTCCAAATAAATTAAGGGTATATTCACACATGTAAAATTTAGAGCTTTTTGAGTTAGTATGAAAATCTTATAGTCATAGTAAGAGGCTTAATTATTGTTTAGTACATCTCTTTTTATATTTGAAAGTGGCCATGGTGCTATTTAATGGTTATTCATTTATTCTTAAAATTAATATGGATTCTCTTAAGTTAGTCATTTCATAATTGTTATGTTATGGTCTAAACATCTATTTAGAGAGGAAGCCTTGCATGTTGTAACTACTCCTTTTCCATTATGAGTCATAGTGACTTAAAACAATTAAGGAAATATTATCCTCAATTATAATTTCATCATCTAAGCTTATGCTATAAAGGTTTCCTAGATGGAAAATGAACTTATAAGTTTCAATGGTTTTATATACTCCATTATGCTTAAGGATTAAGGTGGTGTAATATGTTTATTTTTTCTAAAAATATCACTTAGCTACTTGTTAAAGATGGTATAGATAACCAATCAAACAAGGATTTTGATTCTAATTTAATAACCTTCCTTGCATCTAATAAATGACTGGTCTATGAAAATTGGGGTTGAACTATCTTGTCACTCTCAAAACATAATTCAAACCTTGAAGGAAATAAAAGACCCAAACTTTATTGGTGAAGGAATGGTTTGGTGAACACCTTAACCTTGGGTCTTCATGCTGGTTGAGCTATTATCCAACCTTATCATGGCTCATAATGTCTATGAATGTCTTGGTATGTCTCCAACATGGAAATTATATTTTATCCACTTGGAATAACATGGTAATTAGAACCTAATCTATTCGGGCTATGAATAAGTAGTGGATTTTGAATCACTTTTGGAGTTTTATTATTTTATTCATGTAATCAAATTATGAATTATAACAGGTGGTCAAGTAAATCCTATAAATTGGATTATTCCATAAAAACATGTTAGGTTTAATCAATAAATAGTAATGCTCTTAAAACATTGCATTCTCTTTGTGAAGTTAAGCATTCTATCAATTACCTTTCTAATGTTTAGTGGAGCTTGTGTAATACTACTTGTGATTGATATGGAACTCTTATTATAATAAGGAATAAATATGTAAATTATGTCTCATTCTATTCTATAGAATCACCTTATCAAATTAGTAAGGATTACCTTAAATCCATTCTTAAGGATTGGGATCCTTAGTGCTCTAAAGTTATTTATAATAATTTAATAGTAATGCTTACTCCTTGATGAGTTTAAAATTTCGTAATAATCCTTTTGTAATGGGAATTAAGTACACTCTCGAGTCTTATGAGATTTAAAATAAGTTTATAAATAAAACTCTTCTCATGAATTGTAAAAAAAACATAGTGTGAACCAATTGGTTATTTAACTTTACCTACCTTCAATAAGTTATGTATACACATAATATTTTCAAATTTTTATCAATTATTGATGTTATTTATCTTGTATTAATTGGTCAAGTCCCAATCTCTCTGAGTGCATGCCTTAAGGGGTTTACCAAGAAAGGGGTGGGTAGACCATTGGTGCTTCACAAGATTATTATCCCTTTTACCACTTATTATCTAAACACGTGTCTCCTAAAAACCATTACCCTAAGCTTGTTTTTCTCTATTTCACACTCCTCAGTCATTTCCTACCTTTTGTCCCCCTTTTCCTAACCTTAGCCTAATTTTGACTATTTGTTGTACTAGGTCAATTGGGTTGACCTTGTATAGTTTTGGGTGAAATTCACTTAGGGTCTAGGTTGGCTCTTGGCCAACCTAGCCCATGAACTAGTGAATTCTTATCCAAAATTATGCTAGGTCGACTGGGTCGACTCTATCAATTGAAACTTTTGAAAGGGATTAGGGTTAAATCCACCTATATATACAAGACAATTTCATCATTATTTAAAGAAGATAAGAAGAAGTAATAGTTATTACATATCTACTTATCCAACATTCTACTTAAGGATTAAGCTTAGGGTTTCATACTTTATTTAGATATATGGATCTTATCTTGTGGATAAGTCTTTTGAATGCCTTGATAAGTTATGTAGCCTAGAGCTTATTTGTCTTTGTCATCCTTACATACCACAACAACATCTTGCAAAGAACCTTGGCCAAGGGATAAATTGAAGCTCGATAGATTTATATTCAAAGTAATACTAACTTTGTTCCTCCTTTGTAAGAGTAGGTAGATATGCATTTGTAATTATCTTCCATGCATTAAGATTCCATATACATTGATGTGAGTATATGTATCTTATGCATGTTTATATTTTATTGTTTATCAGCCCCAATTTGTGCCACAAGCTTTGGTGAACACTAGATTAGATTTTACTTTACTTATTATTAGTTTAGTGAATATAAAACTTAGGACCTAACTAGGGTTATTACATGATTATGTTTGACTAGAGGATTTGGAACCCTCCCTAGAATTGTGTATTATGGTAAGAGATCCCCTTATTGGGTCTAGCAGATCCCCATATTGATCATGTTCTTGATTATCTAATGTGTCCCCAATTGGAAGTGTATGGTATGATATATCTTCTTTAAGTTAGGATTGATTTATATACATGATACATTTCTAATTACATACATTCTGGTGAACTTGATGTGAATTTAACCCTTATAGGTTTTATCTCACATTTTTCATTAATTTATCATTTTATTTCTCTATATTTGCAATACTTGGTCAATAGTGTCAGTATAGTTCAAACTTTTGTGCATAGATTTAACACAAAATTGCATCAATATGACTATGTTCTATTTATGCAAGTTTTTCATCAGGTATAGGCTACTAGGTTGACTCTATCAACATTATACATTTTATAGACTTCCAAACAGACTACTAGGTTAACCCTATCAACACAGTACACTTTTTAGACTTCCAAAAAAATTACTAGGTCAACCTTGCTGACACATTATACTTTACAAGCTTTAACAGTAGGATTTCAAAGAACTAGGTTAACCTCCTAGACTTGGTATAACTTTCAATCAGCTTAAATATAAATTTTTAAAATTCTAAGCATATTCCAACCCACCAAGTTTTATTTCTCTCCTTCTCTATCATTTATGTCATTGATTGCAATTCTATTTTTCATAGTTTGCAGTCTCTAAAACTATCCTTGTACAACAAACTAGGTCAACCATGTTGATGTAGTTTTATATTTTGTCTTTTATCTATAAAACTAGGTTGACATTGTTGATGTAGTTTTTTTTTAGACCGTTGATTTTGTAGTATAGTAGTGACAATGTTGACTCTATTATGTAATCTCTGCATACAATGTCATCTGAAATGACATTGTATTATGTTTCAATGTTGGAATTAACACTTATATGATAGTAATTATCTCACACTTTCATTTCTTATTACTTGCATGCTTATAATGGATAACATAATCTAATTAGATGGTTTTTCAATATATCATTTATTTGCATTATTTTTCTCTTTTATGCACACACTACCAAATCAAAAAATCTTAAAATACACTTTAATAATTGTCTACCTATAGCCTACCTACTTGTATTTCATCACCAAGAGGGAAGCCAACTTGGTTTTTTGGCCAAGTATAAACATGTAGTTAATGGTATATATTGACTAAACACCTAATGACCTTATTATTTTGGTGTGTGAAGAAAGTGGGTAGGCCCTAATACTAAGCCATTACCATTGCTAATACAGATACCTTTTAGCATAAACATCATGAAACCATCCATAGATTTATTTCTAGTTCCTTACTTGCATCCAAATTCTTATCACATCTAAAAGTATAGTCTAGTAATCTAACAAGATTCAAGATGACCACTTACCTAACTTTTACTTTCCATGTTGATTGTTTGCTCTTTGCTCAATTGTATGTTGTATTGAAAAAACTTGTATTAGCTAGCATTGGTGCAAGGTTTTGTGTTGTGTACTTCAATTAGATCAACCTCATTGAGCCAATTGATTATGTGTTTCTTTTCATTTCTTTATTTCAAAAGTAATTGAAATTGTTTTCCTATTTTAGTACACATTCGTTCTAATCGACATAGTCTCTTACAGACTATTTGTTTTCCTTACTTGTAATATTACATCAACCCTATCAAAATAGTACTCTTTTCTACTTCTCAAGATACATAACTAAGTTGACCATATAGATTATATATCTTTTTATACATTTTTAAACCTTTGTTTCTAGTACTAGGTCGACCTTGTTAAATCTATATAGTTTTAGGCCCTATTTTTTGTACTAGGTTGACCCAATTGACTCTGTACAATTTTATGTCACTTCCTATTTCCTTATTTTCACATCAATTTTGCCTTATTTGGTCCTTATTCTTCATCATGAACTTCCTATTTAAATACAACACTAACTTGAATTCAATGTATATGATGAGTCTTACCAACCTTCATAGGGTCTCCCATAAGCAACATAGGGTTCCTCTCCTAGATGAGAGTAATGTTCATATAGTTTTTTGAAAAATGAATTATGGGACACCTCCTCATTCCTCTTCACTTCATAATCCTCTCTTCTCACTTGAAGATCAACCTGAATTAGGGTATACCCCTAAAATGCTCTTCTTTATCTATGAGTTTCCTTAACATCAAGGAAAGGATCCTTCTACCATTTACCATCTCATGATTAGTGGTTAAGATAAAGAGCCTCATTCACCTTCTCCCACATTCTTACATGGATTTGGTCATACTAGTTTATTTTATTCTCAACCTCTTCCCTTTATTTTGAACCCTTATTATACCATGACTTCTTTTTATTTAACTTATTCTGCCTCCATGCCTAGTATCTCTACTAACATGTCAGGTTTTACATCTAGTGTGCTTCTCCCAAGACCCACTCTCCTCAACTCTTCCACTAGTGCATAATTTTCTACCCATGGTAATCATGCTTCTAGTGCTTCCTCTTCTCATCCCTTTAATAGTCCATCTTTTCTACACAATAAGTTTTTTCCACTAGTGCCTCAGATTCTAACAACTCTTCTCAAGCTCCTACCAACACCAATAGTGGTACCTAAACCACTAATTCCAAGTCTAATGCTTCAAATAAGGACAAAATTGTAACTAAAACCCATAAAATTTTATTAAAAACACTTAATCAAATGATAAATTTTTAATATCATAATATAAATCAAAGGTTGAGAATGAAAAACCACCTTATCCATCTTCAAACCCACCCTCAATAGGTGCCATGGGGCATGCATAATCAAAATTTTCCCCCACTTCCTCTTTAGGATTCCCATGGTGATCTTATCCCTCAACCTCATCTTTTCAACAAGATAATTAAGCATCTTAAAAATGAACCTCTTACATATCAAATTACTAATATTGATATATGAGGTATCACCCCTACCATTTCTTACAATGGGTCAACTGATCCTACTCTTTATCTAAAAACATTTGGAAATCTATATAAAGACTAGGTAAAATTAAATATCTTTGCTTGTACCAAAATACTTTCCAAAACTCTCATGCATGATGCTTTATATTTTTATAACCAACTTAAAACTCATTATATTACTAGTTCTTAAGATTTAGTAAATGTTCTATTCCAAGAGTCTTAAACTAGTGATCTTCCTGAGATTACCTTGGCACATTTTATCAATTGTAAGCAACTTGAAAATGAAACTACACAAGATTTTGTTAAAATGTGGAAAACATTTTCCAATAATTTTGAACATAACATGGCCGATGATAACTTTTTCTATCCCTTTACCAATGCTCTCTTTTCCAAGTTACAATATAGGGTCTAGACTCTCTCTCCACATACTTTGGAGGAAGCTATTGACCAAGATAACTATCAATATTTCCTTATTCATTAATTCTAACCAACCCAACCTTCTATGGGTCCTCATATATTAATTAAAAATAATAATATTCATGCTACCAATTATGGTGTCATGAACTCTTATGACACCATTCACATTATTCAAGTTGTTCCTAACCAATGTTCAAAACTAGCTCCCTCTTCTCAAAAATTCACTAAACCTCATTTATCCTCACCTAATAACATCAATGTTCATAAACCTTTATCCTCATCCGAATTACTAAAATTTATACCTAAGCCTCTTCCATGATAACTTGATCCCACTCATCCCATGAAATCTTGGTATGATCCAAATAAATTTTGTTGGTTTCATGCTAGTTGGGGTCATTCTCATGAGACTTGTAGGTAGATTCATACTTTAGCTATGGATTTTTTTATTGGTTCTAATTTTGATCATGAATCTATCATTTATAAATACCAATTAGCCTATGAAATTTCTTTTAAATCCCATTAAACTCATACTAAATCTCAAGCTTTGAATCCAGATAATGATCATTTGGCCATTTATAAAGACCCTCTTTTAAATCACCAAGATAATCAAGATAAGCCCACCCCTTACACCAATAATGTATAAAGTTTTATTGACCCAAATCCAAAAGAGAATTTGGTTAATATGACTAATATGAGAAGGTTGGTTTTTGTCATTGACCTTCAACCTATCTATACCCCTCCATTATCTCATACATTTCATTCTATCCAAGATTCTTCTCCAACTCACTTAAATGAGTTGGGTCACGATGACCCTATAAATTTTGATAAAATAATTACAACTTCTCCCTTGGATAACACTTTCTTGTCTATTTCAACCATCCCTCCATCTCTTTACCTAACACCAATGACACTCAAGGTTCTATCACCATTTCTTCTAATGATTCTCAAAACCAACCTACACCAAATGCTTCATCCTCTCAACATAATTTACAAACCTTTCTCTAAACCTTTTGCCTCTTATCAACATAAATTCCAATGTACTTCAGTTTCTCCTTCCAAAGACCTCTTTCAACACTATGCATGTCTTTCTAACAACCTTATTATGGGTTATGATGAGTGGGATCCCATCATGGAAATCACTAATCTCCCATCCTAGATTATATTACTTGAGATTATGAGGTATTATCCACATCATTAAAACCATCTCATGTAACTTTTGTTCAAAATTAACATCCCTCATCCTCCCCTAATAGGATGTAAAATAACCTTATCTAGATCTAAAGATAGAATATTGCAATAATGCGAAGAGATGTCCATACATGTTGATGAAACAATTGACACTTATCTTTCCCTCAAGTTTCCCATCACTTCTATGATTCTTGGTTAGATTTTTATTTGTGATATAATCCTCATCTATTCGCTAGTGTCCAAATTAGTAATATCCAAGTCAATTATGCCTTGATTAATGAGGGTTCTGGCACTTGTGTTGCCTCTCTAAATTTTATCAAAACCCTTGGATATTTTGAATGCAATCTCAAATACACATGTAGCACATGTCAAAGATATGATCAAAGGAAAATACCTCTTTTAGGTTGTGTGTGTCTTCCCATTATTGTCCCACCTATCATCATTCATGTGAAGGTGATGATATTTAACTTTCCTCTATCTTACAACATCTTGCTTGGTAGGCCATGGACTCATGATATGAGAATAGTTACTTCTTCTTCTTGATAATGAATTAAATTCCCTCATAATGGAGCTATATATAGGATTCAAGGTGACACTAACCCTTTGAATTTTGAATAATTTTAAGACCATGTTATCTTCAATATTCCTACTCTTAAGCCTTTGACTAGTGTTCTATTTTTTGAGTCTCATTGATTTAATGTTCCCATCAATTCTACTCATGGTTATAATGGTCATCCTAAAATTATTGGGAATATTCCCCCTAACCTCTTAAAATATTATAATGATGAGCCTGATGAGATAAATCTTAAGATTAAAACTTTTTATCTCTCAACTCATCTCATCTTTTTGCTTCTTGATTCTCAACCCCATTCTCATAAACCACCTTATGATGACATCCCCATTAGCTTGACTAAAAATTGGCATTCCATTCATCACACCTCATCAAATGACAATGTCATCCCTACCTACATCATTTATATTCATATACCTAATTATAATAATGGTTATACCTTAGATGATCCATTCTTAGGTAGTCTTGTTTAGGCCCATGACACTAATATTATTCATTAGCATTCCTATTTGTTTCAATATTTTAGTTCTTATTCTTGTATTCCATCATATATAGTTCCTAATTTTAGAATTTTCCTCTTTATCACATAGTATACATGGTGTGGACACCTCTAATTTTTAAATAACCTAATTGGAATATGCTTATGGATCATGTTATGACTGGGCCCTATCACTTTTTTAGGTACCATGACCCCTATAGCTTGCTTATCCATGAAATACATGAAACTCTCCTTTAACCTTATATATACCCCACCCCTTCCTCAATATAACCCAATTTTAATCCCATTCCTACTCCTACTTTAGTTAATTCTATTCCTTCTTCTAATCCCATTGCTCTTTCCATTGAGCCTAGTCTAATCCCTTCACCACCACTACCTTCTCTTGGTGATGGTTTGCTTCCTTTACCATAGATGGATCCATTACCCACCAAATGGGATAATGAGCCTTCCCAAACTCCTTTTTATTTTTTTACACCTCCTCCTATGAGTACCTATACTAAGCCAACTCACACATATATGTTTCTTCTATGGCACAAATAATTTTTCATCCATGCATTGTCATAATCTATGACAATATATTAAAACTTTACATCCTTCTACCCATAAATCTTTAAATAAGGCCATATATCACCTAAATATACTACCTAATTATACTCCTAAGTATGGATAGGTGTATTTTATTTGGCACCAATATGACACCCATCACACTAATTATTGATGTATCCTTCAGTAGTACCTTAAAGATCATATTCTAACTATTTTTGCACCTTTTACCATTCCTCCCATAGGTTATTCCTAAAATAAGGATCCCCTTCTCTCATGTTTACACCTCCTATGGTTCCATCTCTGCCTATTGTCCCTTCTTCACCTCCTATTCCTCTACCTATGAATCCTTCACCCATGGACCTTCCCTCACCTGTGGATCCTTCTCCACCTATGATTCCCTCACTTATGGATCTTTTCCTAGTAGTGATCCCTTCATCTCCCATATATTCCATTCCCAAGAATTTTTCTAAGCTTCCTTTTCCTAATATCCCTCCTTAGCATGATCCATAAATCATTCTTACCTTTTATGTTGAGGAGATTAGATGTGAAGTATTTTCCTAGTTTTCACTAAAGATATATGAGATATTAGTTGCAATTCACATCCAACTTTATAAAGACTTATCAGATGTTCTAGATAATGTGTGGGGGAAAATATATTATTAATTATGGACACATTCATGGTTTTCTTACATTTTCATTTGGATTGGATGTGTGATCCAAACTTATCTTTATCTACTTTTTTTTATCATTTGACATTGTTTCAGAGTCTTATTTATCTTCCATGGTGACTTTAATTTAGTAATTTATATTGCTTATAATTTCATTTATGTTTTCTTATGGATGTATTCTTTATCATTTCTTTCTTTTTATTCTTGAGTTTATTTTTAAAAAACTCCCTTTTTTTCTTTTCATGATTATTTTCTTGTTTATCTATATATACACAAATAATTGTTGTATTGACTTGGTTATAAAAACCTTATTACCTTTAGTCATTCTTTATTTACCATGTGATTAGTTATAAAATAATTCATCTCATTATAATCTCCTTTTATTGATCCACTTTGAATCTCCTTTATTCCCTTTATTCCCTTTTCACAAACTAAGCATAGACATGGTTGAGACTTAAGATAAATGTTGGTTCATTATTAAGCCTAAGTGTTCTAGTCAATCTTGTATTTGGTTAGTTAGCTTCCTTTAACCTGAGCCTATAACTCATTCATATGTATCACTCTATCTCTCATGTCTGATCATTCCAAGTTTTTATGGAGGAGGAATATTAAAAAAACATTAAAACATTGAAATTCCAAATCATTTAACAAAAGGCAATGATATAAAAAGCAAAAACATTTCAAATTTATTATAAGTTAAATCACACTAAAAGACATGATTCAAAGCACATATCCTTCTTCTAATCAAAGTTAAAACTCCACAATCGGCCTCACAATAGAGCCAAGGTCCATTGGGGTATGATAGGCTAGTAGATTAGAAAAGGAGAATAAAAAAATATTTTACTGTTACCTACTTTCTCATGTAAGTACCCAATCTTCATAGTATATCGATGGCTCTATAAGGGGTCAAAAGAATAAGGAACACATCATTGGAAGTTAGGTCCATTTTACTTTTCTTATACCATTTTACCTTCATGATTTGATCTTAGTAGCATACTTATTTTCTTACACAGCTTAGTTTCTATAGCAAATAGGTTTCTTTTGTACATTGATGATCACTAGTCACTTAGTGTCTTCTCATGTCTTTAGTATGCCTCATATCTCCTAAGGTCTTCTCATAAGATGCCTAAGTCATGATTTTTACATTTTCATTTTCACACCCTACATTCCTCATATTTCCTCTTGACAAATATTATTTTCTTCACTAATCACTCCTCTAGGGATTCTATTTGTGAGTTGCATTGTAAGACTATGGATAGGACCTAACCTTCCTTACAAATTACCAAAATTTCACCTTCCTATCACCAACATTCCTTGTTACCAGAATCTCATATTTATTCCACCTCATTATTATTCCCTTTGTGAGTTTTAGTCTAAGACCATGAGTAGGACTTGGCCTTCCTCACAAAATTTTCTAATAATCCAAATCATAACAAAATTACATGTGTCAAATATAAGATAAGATGCAATTGATTATGAAGTTACACATCATTGGCATGCTTCCTGGACTGATTTAGTATGTTTTATGCTTACTTAGTTACTATTTCACTCTTTTATCTTCTTATTTTCCAATTACATGTAAGAATCCAACCACTTCTTGAATTTTTCATACTTCTCAACTTGAATTATTGTGATAAATTTAAAACCAATTTTTCCAAATCTTGTTTTTCTCTTATACTTCCTAATGTGATTTATTATGATTGAATAACTTGATTTATTTTTATACCATTTGTTCTTTTACATGATTTCCACTTTATTACATTACTTTCATACTTCCCCATGTGATTCTACTTGTTTTAATTTGGTGATAATTTTTCTCTTGGTTTAAAAGCAAACTTTTTTACATCTTGTTTACCACCCTTTGGTTCTTTATACTTAGTCATTTTCTTGTTATTACGTATTTCCCAACATGAAATAGTGTGTAGTACATTTTTTATTTTGATTGATTATATTTTTCCAAGTCTTATTTGCCTATTTATTTTTAACCATGAATGTGTCTTGTATAATGCTAGAAAATAAACCAAAACTAATATATTTCCTATAACATATAAAACAAATAGTTAAATACATGTACTAGAAATAAATATATCTAAGCATCCACAACCACAACCATAATACAAACACATAAAATTAGCATTCAACTGCCAACATGAAAATATATATATATATATATATATATATATATATATATATATATCATGTATTTTAATAAAAATTACAACAATATACATCATCCTAGCTCTATGGTTTGGATCTATCCTATCTTTCTCATGGCCTAGCCATGCTTCCCATAAATTCCTCAAACTATCCCCTTTGAATTGTAAACTATAAAGAGGTTATATAAGATCTTAGTCCTATCACCTATCCCTATAGGTTAGCCACATGGGCTTGTACATGTGCTAGCTAGGCATGTACCTATGCTAGCTAGGTCATGGTAACTCTTTCAACCTCTTACACACATTTCCATACTATTTTGTTCACTTAGCCAAACACTAGGTTCACCAAAATTTCCTTCATTTTGACTAGGTTGAATTAACAAACTAAGTTAATCCTTTACTTTTTCCCTCATTAGTACTAAGTCATCATAGTGGATTTTTATACTAGGTCAATAGTCATATACTAGGTCGGTAGTTTAGAAAAAAAACTAAGTTGGCACATACCTACTAAGTCGATAGTGTGAATTAAACAATTTTTTATCCTACTACATCAACTCACTTGCCAATCCCTTTCATTTTTAGTAATAAATGCCTTTTGATAGATATTACTCCAATCCCTTTAAACACATTTCCCTATTTGGTTTCTACTACCCTTAGCAATTTTTTTGGGTTCATTTTGGTTCCTATAATTCATATAAAATATAAATTTATAAAAAATACTTAATTCAATAAAATATTCAAAAATAAGTTTGAGATCCTTAGTTGCCTACCTATATTGCACCCGTTGCCACTGTTGGGAGTCCCTCTCATCTCAACTTTTGTCTCCTCACCATCCTATCTCATTTGATCTCTCAGAGCTCTTTTTCTCTCACAAATAAATCAAAAATAATAAATGACTTCCCTTTCACCCTATTTAAACTTACTTTTCATAATTTCTTACCTCTCAAATATTTTTGATCAGATTCTTTATTTTGCTCATATTTTTGTTTTTACTCATCCATTTTTTGAACCATAAAATGCTATGAAATAATGACATCATAGATAATATTTTCCAATACTATATGCCTATATTCTAAAAAAAATTATTTTTGGCTATTTTTGCACTAATATCTACATGTTCACCTAATGTTCTTTGTATTAGATTCCTTCACATCTCTTACATTCTCCTTCTTATCTAAATCACTAAGGTAAGTAAAAGTATGTGTTTTTCAATTTTTTCCTTTCATTTATCTTATTTTCTCCTTAATAAATTTTACTTAGCATTAGCATTATGTGTTATCATGTTCTATTCCTAAAGCACCATCTCATGTTGCACTCATGTGACACATGATGAGCTTTGAGTGGGGCATATGTATACACATAACATTTTTAAACTTATATGAATTAATGATGCTATTTATCTCATAAGAACCCATCGAGTCTCAATGTCTCTGAGTGCACACCTTAAGAGGTGCACTAGGAAAGGGGTGGGAAAACCATTGGTGCTTTGCAATATTGTTGTCCATTCTTCTACTTTCTATCTATATACTTATCTCCTAAAAACCATTACCCTAAAAAATTTCTTCTCTATTACAAACTCCTCGGTCATTTCCTACCTTTTTCCCCTCTTTTCCTAACCTTATCCCATTTTTTACTCTTTAATGTACTAGGTTAATTGGGTCAACCCTATATATTTTTAGGTGAAATTCACTTAGGGTTTAGGTCGACTCTTGGCTGACCTAGTGAATTCTTGCCTAAAATTATGCTAGGTCAACGAGGTTGACCCTATCAACCAAAAATTTTGGAAGGGCTTAGGGTTAAATCTACCTATATATACAAGATCATTTTTCCATTATTTAGAGAAGAGAAGAAGAAGTAATATTTATTGCACATCTACTTATCCACCATTATAATTGAGGAGAAAACTTAGGGTTTCATACTTTTTTTGGAGATACAGATCTTTTCTTATGGAGAAGTCTTTTGGATGCATTGATAGGTTATGTAGCCTAGATCTTATTTTTATTTGTCATCCTTACATACCATAAAAACCTCGTGTGAAGCACCTTGGCCAAGGGAGAGATTGAGGCTCAATGGGTTTGTCTTTAGAGGTATGTATTCCTAACTTTTTTCCTCCTTTGTAAAAGTAGATAGATATGTATTTGTACTTCTCTTATATGCATTAATATTCTATATACATTGACATGAGTATATGTCTCTTATGAATGTTTATCTTTGATTGTTTATTACCCCCACTTTGTGCCACAAGCTTTGGTGAGCACTAGATTAGATTTTACTTTACTTATTATTTTAGTGAATATAAAACATAGGACCTAAATAGGGTTATTACATTATTGTGATTGACTGAAGGCTTTGGAACACTCCCTAGCATTATGTATTATGGTAAGAGATCCCCTTATTGGATCTCATGGATTCTCATATTGGTCATGTTCTTGATTATCTAATATGTCCCAAATCAGAAGTGTATGGTATGATCCATTTTCTCTGAGTTAGGATTGATTTATAAAATGATGCATTTTTTATTTCATACAAGTTATAATACATTATTATCATAATCATATAATTCCTAAATTAATCTTGGAATACTTATAAGTCTTAAAATAAGGTCATGATGAGGTTATTGGAGACTACATTATGTGGTCTAATAATGATTTACACTTTTTGAAATATCAACCCTCATATTTGGAAATTCAATTTATATTTAGTTAGGTTATTCTTTATCCACTCAAAGAAAAAAACATTTCATAATATTTACACTTATTTCAACAAATTATATATGGATGTGCACTAATACGCATGTGATCTAGATGGTAATAACATAAGTAAATTAAGTCCACATTCATTAAAGTAAAATATTATTACTTAGAAGCTTTAATAAAATTCATCTTCTCAAAAAGGTAAAAGTATTGGCAAATAATTATACATAAATAAATAATTAACAAAATATGTTTCTACCAACATGGTTAATAATAAAACACTTATTATTTATCCCATGTCAAAAGGTCAAAAAAGGGAACCATCATTAAACAAATTACAAAAAGGAAATGAAACAATTTATATAATACCACATATAATAAAGGAATATAAGTTTACCAAAATATAACCACTTAAGTTTAATCATCTTTGATATCATACACATTATATCTTACATACAATACTAGATAAATAAATGATTAATCTTCCTGTGAATTACTATCATCCACCTTACAGGTTTGAAAAGATAAATGTCCAACCATTTTAAACATATGATGGTATTATTGGGCATCGTGATAATGATTGTTATGATTTATGAAAAAAATCTCACATAACATGATGCTAGAGAAAGAATTGCCTTTGATAACTAGACAACAAGGTTTTCATCCCTTATTAGTTATTATAGGAAGACTGATACATCCCAAAACATTCCTACCAAGGAACAAATGGTTTATTAACCTATTATCCATTGTTCACTCTCAAGTTTTGTATCTTTCATTTTGGCTAAGTGCAGCATTCAAAATTTGTCTATCGGAGGAAGTATTTCACATTGTGCCCACAACAAATTGTCAAGTGTTATTTCCTTCAAAAGCTTTTGTTCGGTACTTTTTCACAAGTGTTATTTATTTTGGAAAAGTTTTTTGTTTTGGGTTTTTTGTTCAAGACAAAGGAATTATTTCAAACATTTTGTTCGAAACAATCTTTCCAAAGGAATTGTTTCAGACATTTTGTCCTTCAAAAGCTTTTGTTCGGTATTTTTGCACAAGTGTTTTTAATTTTGGAAAAGTTTTTTGTTTTGGGTTTTTTTTTCAAGACAAAGGAATTATTTCATACATTTTGTCTGAAACAATCTTTCCAAAGGAATTGTTTCAGACATTTTGTCTGAAACAATCTTTCCAAAGGAATGGTTTCAGACATTTTGTCAAAAAAATCTTTCTAGAGGAATTTTTCTATAGGCAAAGGCACTTTCATAAATATCAAAGGAATTGGTCCTTTGAAAGATTTTCAATGGAATTGGTCCTTTGCAAGATTTTCAAAGGAAATGGTTCTTTGCAAAAAGTTTGAAAGATCATTTCTCATACAGGTGCCCTACACACTTTCCCAAAGGGTATTTTTTTAGGAAAGTGTCCTTTTCAAGATTTTTGAAGGGTAATATTCAATTTTTCCAAAAGGCATCTTCCAGATTTCCAAAGAGGCATCTTCAACAAAAGTCTAAAGGAATTTTCAATTAAGGTGCCTATGCAATTTTCTTGAAGGTATTTTTCCTTTAGAGGGAGTGTTTCCAAAGTAAAAGATACTAAGGCATAATCCCTTTAGACTTTTGTCTAAATAAATTACTTAAGATAAAAGGGGTCTGAATGAATTCTTCTAAAATAAGTGGGCCAAAAGCAAAATATAGAGGGTACTTTTTAGGAGAATGCCCAAAAGAATTATCTATGGGAAAATTATCTAAGGAAAATAGGTCCAAATAAAATACCCTAAAAGAATGGTTCCAGTAGTGTGACAATTGCATAGACATCAACTTTAGGGTGATGGGATATCCATTGGTGTTTGAATAGTGGGTCCCAAGTAGATCGATGGTCTTCACTTGAGATAAAGTAGATCAGAGGGCTCACATCACTTTGGGAATTTTGATTAAGATTTGAGTCATTTTTTATGGCAAATCAAAATGTGAGAGGCTGAGGGAATCTATGGGAATAGAACATTTGACTAAGGTCAAGATATAATAAGCCTCTAAGGGACATTTTTAGACATACACGTGGAACCAACATCCTAACCAATGCCATGAAGGCATACACATAGGCTTCAAGTGGTTTCATCTCCAAGACCAATAGAATAAAAAGGACTCTCCCCTATGTCATTACATACCTCAACAAGCTGATGAGAAGCTGTTAGCATCAAGACAAATCTATAATAGGTGGACTCATTTTCAATAACTGCATTGATTCCAGTACTCAACTTAGAATATCTTGATTCTACTAGTGCAACCATTAGGGAATCATCTATGAGAGAGTAATCTAACTATGTAACCGCTTGAGGTAACAAGGATCAATTAAATGGATTGAATGAGCATCATTTGTAGAGATAGTTTTAGCCATAGTTAGAGGCTTTTAAAAAATTGATTCCTCTTTTTAGTGCCAAAAATCCTCTACTCTCACTTCTTTTTTGTTATAAATACAACCCTTAGTCTAGTGAAAAATAGTACCACATAATGTATGGTGAAGCCCTACTAGAATGATGTCATATTTTGCCTTTAAGAATTAGTACAAGTCTTTTTTTTCTTTCAAGTTTTGAACAATTGTCTGAGCATGTAAGTGATGTATAGTGACAGCAAGTGATGATTTTCCATCCTTTATCCTTCACACCTGAGAAAAATTTCTTAGTCTAACAAGTCATATAGAGTGAATTCAAGTGTGTTAAATTAATTTAAGTGTATAACTATTCTTGGAATGTGGAACTTGCCTTTTAATTCATTTACCTTGTGTTATTTTATACATCTCACCACTATACTAAAATACTTGTGTTAAAATCCTTAGAGATTGAAGATGGTCTATGTGTTTTTTTATATTATGCACTAGAATATGATATTCATGTGTAAGATAATCTTGATGCATCACCACTCTTATATTAGGTTTCCTTTTATGTAATTTAACTTCTTTCCCTTCAAGCAAACTAGTTTAGATAGAAGTTATTTTATAGAGATACATTAAAGGAGTTATCCCTTTAAATTTAGAGGTTCATTTCATCTATAGGTATACCCACATGCCTAAAATGATCCAACATTTCCTAAATCTGGAAGAGGCTTCAACACTCTCTTCTAGGGTGCAATATTTGGTGACAATAGTTCTGAAATACCTAGTGGGACCACTGGTCCTAATTATTTACATGTCAAGGTGAATATTGGTCTTGACAAGCCTAAGGTTGTATAAATATTATTAATCCATCATTTGGAAACTCCAAAAGGTGAGAATATTTGTTTTTAGATCAAGTTTCCCACATTATAATTTATGGTCCTCACTAGGTCATCTAGAATATTTGATCAAGCCCCTCTAGCTGAAGCTCTTCTTGAAGAACAACACCCTAAACCATTCCTAATGCTTAGAGATCCTAGGAAAGGAGGTTTTGAAGAATAATAAGAAGTTGAGGAGATTGAATAAATACAAGATCAAGAGGAAAGAGGATAAATGGATGGGCAGTAACCTTTCTCGGCCTTCAACACCTAAAATCCAATTGACCTTAGTACATACGACTTTATTCCTCCCAATGCTACCAAGAATCTCCTTGGTTTTAATAGAGAGGGTCCTATTACCCCATCTCAGAATATTAGGGACATTTCAAAAAAATTTAACTTCAATAATGTCACTCAAGCTAACATATCCATTAGATTTTTATGTCTCTAAAAGGTAAGGCACTTAACTGGTATAGGACTTTGGAAGGTGGTTACATTATAAGTTGGGATGGCTTTAGGTAATTGTTGGTAACTATATTTGAGAATAAGAGTGACCATAATTCACTAATCCATCAGCTTAATGTGATAAAGAGAGGTCATAATGAATCCATGGGAGATTTTAATGAAAGATTTCAAAGGACATGGCATAAGTTGCCACCTGTCATGAGGCCTCCTCCAAACTTTGTGTTTCCCATTTATCTCAAGGATATTGGTATTGATGTGGTAGTAATGTTTCATTCAATGAGAGTATTTACTCTACCAAATTCATAAGAGATAGCAATTAAATTTGATAATAGCTTGATACAGGCTAGAAATCTACCTCTAAGAGTTTCTCTGCCTTTATTATATCTTAGTTCAGTTGAAGCTCCAAGTGTATCACAAGTTCCTAAAGCCAATACCAAGCTGAGAACCATTCCCAAGAAGATGGATAATGTTGTGGACAAAGATGAAGAGATCCATTCATTATGAGCTCAGCTCAAGCAAGCTTAATTATAGGCAAGTGTTCCACTTAACCCTCAATACTATCCTCAACAAGGCTATAGAGCTCCACCCTAATAAAAATACTAAGGAAGAGGACAAGTTCAACAATTTTTTATCAAGTATCCCAATTTCTATAATCTTAATTCCACTCCTTCCATGAAGGCTATTGTTTTAGTACATGTTAATCTGGTCTAAGGAGAGGATCATTTGGACTAATGGGGACAACCTCAAGCTCAGTTTAAGTATGATTATGGAGAAGACAACCAAGCTTTGGTGGCACAAGAAGAAGATACTCCTTATGTTACATTAGAATAAGTGAATCTCATGCAAATGGATATTCATGGATAAGGTAGCAACCAAAGTGTAGGTATGATGAACTTTCAAGCAAAGAATGATTATGTGTTGAATCAAAATACATCAATTACAGCCAACACAAGAGTCAAAAAGAGATCTCTAGGATATGTTCTATGGGTACATGTGACTCCAATAAATTCCTCTCTAAGGCCACAAAGTGTGTATCCTAGTGTAATACCTGCTACCAGTCATGCTCCTCAATAAAGTCAAAATGTGAGTAGGGTTGTCAAGCCTATAATGCCAGAAGTTAAAGATACCTTACTACCTTCAAGAATATAATAAAATGTGAATACTTACCCTCTAAACATTATTAATTCTTTGAATAATACCAAAACAAGCATATCTCTTTGGGAACTCTTACATATGTTTGGTCAAAAGGAGCTCTTACAAGAATATCTTGTGAGCATTCATGTAGCCCCTTACCAATACTCTAGATTATGTCTTACATCCCTCCAAAAAATATGAAAATCATCTACCCTTATACCTCACACTCATTGTGGGAGACAAGTTGGTTCACAATTGTATTTTTTATAGTTGAGCTAGTACCACTGCCATGCCTAAGGTGGTGGTTGATAAGTTGGGATTGAAGTATGAACTACATATTAAAGGTATGTTTTAGCTTGATGGGACTCTAACTAAGATAGTGGGATTGGTCATAGGTTTGAAACTCTTTCTACATGATTGCCTAAGTTTCCCCATTATACAAGACATTATGGTGGTAGACCTTCCAGCTCATTTTGCTATATGCTTATCAAGGGACTTCATGGCTAAGATAGGAGGGTACATTTCTATTTATTGGTGTTTTATATCTTTTAAAACAATATATGGAACCAAGGTGACTATAAGGACACATCCCTTATCAAGGTTTCATATTAATCCATACATGGAGACAAATTCAAATCAGAATCATCTAATTAGTAAAGAAGAAGGTGTCATGGATGGTGAAGCATCCTCCCCCTTGAAGGTATTTTTTATCTTTTCTTTGACAAGTACAACACTAAAATACATGAACTTGATCCATATACATTCATAGAAGAGATTAATTTTGGATTCTATTATATGCACAAAAAGATGCTTCCATTCCTTCACTCACTAATGAAGATCATGAACTTGAAGGGATATGGGAAATGTTTTTTGATAGATCAAGAAGAAAAGTAGGTGTAGGAGCTAGTGTTATGTTAGTTTCTCCATCAAATAATAAATACTACTCCTCATATATATTCCATTTTAGCTACACCTACAATGTGGTAGAATATGAAGGCCTAGTTCACAGCCTCCAATGGGCAAAGCAGAAAGGGATCAATAATTTGAAGGTTTATGGGGATAGTGAATTGGTCATCCATCAAGTGAGAAATCAAGCTACAGACAAGAATCCCTTTCTTAGATCATACAAGCTTAGGGTATGGGACCTACTTGAAGACTTTGATGCCTTCAACATACAACCCATACCAAGGGATTTGAATAAACATGTTGATAGATTAGCTTCCATAGGAGCATAGTTTGATATAGTTGTTGATATAAGAAAGGAGAAAGATCAATATCATATCAAGGTCATTATGAGGCCTTCTATTCTAGATAATGAAGTGTCATGGAAATTTTTTTAAAGTGATGAAAACATTGCACACATTTTACAAAATGAGGTAGAATTATCCTCCAAAAACCAAAAGAGATTGCATGATCAATATGAAGAACAAGTTATTCAGTTGAAGACAAACAAGTTACCTAAAGGGTTGATTACATCAAAGAATGTTTTCAAATAAGATGATAAAAATAAGAAATAAAAATTGAGCATGTCCATGAAAGAAGAGAACTATGAGAGAGTCATGATTTACAAGGATAAGCTTCTAAAAATTGGTAAGATATGTCCCCTATCCGAGAGGTAGGCCTTTATTGAATTATACAAAGATTTTTATGACATTTTTGCTTGGGAATATAAAGATTTGAAAGGGTTTGATCCAATTCTATCTCATCACACCATTGAGTTAGAACCTAGAGCTAAAATAGTTAGGTAGAAATAAAGGCCTATCAATCCCAACATAGAAGAACTCATAAAGAAAGCGTTGACCCAGTTGATCAAATATAAGATTATCTTTCCTATCAAACACTCAATTTAGGTGTCTAATCTTGTACTTGTCTAAAATAATAATGGAGAGATCAAACTTTCTGTGGATTTTCAAGAAATTAATAGGGTGTCTCTCAAGGATCATTATCCACTACCTTCCATGGAACAAATTCTGTAAGTTGTTTCAGGTTCTCAATGCTTTTCACTTCTTGATGGATATTCAAGCTACAATCAGATATTGGTGAATGAAGAAGATCAGTTCAAAACCACCTTCACTAAAAAATGGGGGACCTTTGCCTATAATAAGATGTCATTTGGTTTGTCTAATGCTGGAGCTACATTTCAAAGGGTAATGGACATGTATTTTAAAGGTTTGATCAATGAGTTTTTGCTTATGTACCTTGATGATATAACTATTTTTTTGAAAGATGTCGACGATCATATGGAACATCTAAAGTAAGTTTTTTAGAAGTGTAGGGAGTATGTAATATCCCTTAATCTAAAAAAGTGCATCTTTACTATCTATAAAGGTAAGTTATTGGGTCATATTGTTTCAAAAGAAGGCTTGTATATTGACCCCAAAAGGATTGAGGCTATTATAGGCTTGTCTTTACCTCAACACAAGAAAGGACTTAAAAGCTTCTTAGGTAAAATAAACTTTTTAAGAAGGTTTATTCTATTATTTATAACTTTGGTAAAGCCTATCATAGTCATGCTCAAGAAGAACCAAGCTTTTTCTTGGACAAAAGAATTTAAGAGTAGCTTTGAGGCAATCAAACAAGAAATTAAAAAATCTCCTACTCTCTTGAACCCAAACTTTACCAAATATAAAATACTCTATACCTTTTCTAACCTTAATACAATCTCAACTATGTTTATGAAAAATAATGATGAAGAGGTAGAGCAACCAATTACATTCTTTAGCTAAGGATTGGAAGATTATGAGGTCAATTATACATTTTTTGAGAAAAAAAGCTCTAGTTGTGATAAAAATATTGAAAAAAATTAGACACATGGTTTCAAAAAACAAGATATATGTCATGGTTTCTCATCCTAGCACCAAGAAGTTTCTCCTAAGCAAAGACCTCAATGAAGAGAGAGCTAGGTGGATTACAAAGGTAATCAAGTATGATGTGGATATTATGGTGAAAAACTTGGTAAGAGGCAAAAGGTTATGTGAGCATTTAGCTTCAAATTTTCAAGAGCCAAAAGAGGAAGTCTTGATCAACCAAGTTTACCCCCAACCAATTGATCACATATAAGTTTAAAGTTGGACACAGGACATCATTAGTTTTATTCAAAATTGTGGGTTCTCCAATGGCTTTAACAAGTCTCAAAGGAGGTATTTTAGATTGTAGACCATTCCTTATTATATTTTAGATGGAATTCTCTTTAGGAAATATGTGAATGGTGTATTGTTGAGGTGTGTTAACAATGATCAGTTGGTATGTTATTGGAAAAGTTTCATGATGGTGTAGATGGAGGTCATTTATCCCCAAAAATAATAGCTATAAAGATAATGAGGGCTAGGTATTATTGGCCTAGCCTTTTCAAGGATTGCTACTCTTGGGTCTAGATGTGTCCTTAATGTGCCTTCTTTATGGGAAAATAGAAACTTGTAGCCCTTCCATTGAACCCTATCCAAGTAGACCAGCCTTTCATGCAATGGGGCCTTGATTTCATTGGTGTGATCAACCCACCATCAAGTTCTAGACATAATTTTATATTGACTGCTACTGACTACTTCACAAGATGGGCAGAGGTTGTTACATTGAAGGAGGCAAATAAAAATGCAATCTTGGATTTTTATGAGAACATTATAATAAGGTTTGGAGTTCCCCATGTTATCATTTTTTATAATGCACTTGCTTTCATAAGTGTTAGAACTTTTTATTGGGAAAATAAGAATGGAGTTTACTTGAGTACCTCATCCAACTATTACCCTTAAGGTAACGGATTGGTTGAGTTTACTAACAAGAATCTCATCAAGATCATCAAGAGGAAATTAGAGAATAATCAAAGAGCATGTCATACCAAGTTGAATATAGCATTATGGACCGATAAGATTACTCCTAAACATCAATTAGTAACTCTCCCTTTGTGCTTGTTTATGAGAGAGAGGCTAGGTTATCCATATCTCAAGAACTCCCTACTCTAGAACTTTCACACTAGTTGGAACTACTTGAAAATAATCCAGTGGAAGTTAGATTGATATAACTAATATAGCTACAAGAAGCAAGAGACAATACATACAAGGCTATGGAACACCACCAAGTACTCATGAAGAAGTCCTTTGACAAAAGAGCAAGTATAAGAGTCTTTAAGGAAGGTGACTTGGTTCTGAAATGGGATGAGGATAGAGAAAAACTAGGTAGACATACAAATTTTGATGCTTTGTGGAGTGGCCCTTACATTATTAGCAAGTGCAAGCAAAGAAACTCTTTCAGCTAACCAAGAAAAATGGAGAAGAGTTACCTATCCTTGTGAATGGGATACATCTAAAGTTTTGCTACTAGTCCTTGCAAGTCATGTTTTGTAAATAGTAGCTTAAGTGTGTGTGTTTAGTCTATTTTTGTTTCATCTTGGTTGTGTTATTTAAGTGTTCTAGTTGAACACATGTGTGTTCCTTTTGGTTTGTTTTTGTGTTCCCTAAGTGATTTTTAGCACAGGTGTATTTCTTTCCTTTCGTTTGGTGTCTATCTTTGCCTTTGTATTTGTGAATCAACCATCTTGTGTTTTTTGAGCCAAAGGTCTATTCAAGTCATTTTGGGTGCCTATATGCATGACTCCATGCCCAATTTAAGGATTTAGGTAATTGTTCTTAGGCATAAAAGGCATGCCACCCCTAGGAATCACCAAGAATGTTAGCCATTTTTCACTCCCAAGTTTTATATCTTTCATTTTGGCTAAGTGTAGCATTTAGAATTTGTCTATCGAAGGAAGCATTTCATACTATGCCCATAGCAAAGTGTCAAGTGTTATTTTCTTTTGAAGCTTTCATTTTATCTTTTTTTAAAATTGTTATTTCTTTTAGGAAAGTTTTTTTTTCAATTTTTTTGTTCAAGATAAAGGAATTGTCTAGGACATTTTATCTGAGACAATATTTCTAAAGGAATTGTTCTACAAGATTTACAAGATTTTCAAAGGAATTGGTCTTTTGAAAACATTCAAAAAGATCATTTCTCATGCAGGTGTCCTACACACTTTCCCAAAGGCTCTTTTCTTGGGAAAGTGTCCTTTTCAATATTTCCAAAGGGTAATGTTTAATTTTTCTAAAAGGCATCTTCCAGATTTTTGAAGGGGCATCTTCAAAAAAAGTCCAAAGGAATTTTCAAGTAAGGTACCTATGTAGTTTCCCAAAAGTATTTTTGCCTTTGGAGGGAGTGTTTCTAAAGCAAAATAAACTAAAGCATAATCCCTTTAGACCATTTTCTGAAGGAATTACTTAAGAGAAAAGGGGTCTAAATTAATTCTTCTAAAAGAAGTGGGCCAAAAGAAAAATCTAAAGGGTACTTTTTGGGAGAATGGTCAAAAGAATTATCCGTGGGAAAATGGTTCAAAGAAAATAGATCTGAAGAAAATACCTCAAAATAATGGTTATAGTAAAGTGACAGTTTCATGGATGTCAACTTCAGGGTGATGGGCTATTCGTCGGTGTTTAAACAGTGAGTCCCAGGAAGATCGATGGTCCTCACTTGAGATAAAGTAGATTAGAGGGATCACATCACTTTAAGAATTATGATCAAGATCTGAGACATTTTTTATGACAAATCAAAAGGTGAGAGGTTGAGGGAATCCATGGGAATGGAACATTTGACTAAGGTCGAGCTAGAACAAGCCTCTAAGGGATATTTGTAGACATACACATGGATCCATCACCTTGTCAAATGCCATGAAGGTATAATCATAGGCTTCATGTAATTTCATCTCCAAGTCTAATATAATGAAAAGGACTCTCCCCTATGTTTTTACACACCTCACCGAGCTGGTGAGAAGCTATTAGTATCAAGACAAATCTACAATAAGTAGACTCATTTCCAATAACCACATTGATGCCATGACTCAGCTTAGAATATCTTGATTCTACTAGTGTAACCATTTGGGAAGCATCTTTTAGAGAGAAAGCTAACTATATAACCACTTGAGTTTACATGGATCAATTGAATGGCCTAAATGAGAATCATTTCCAGAGACAATTGTAACCACATTTGGAGGCTTTTAATAGATTGATTCCTCTTTTTAGTGCCAAAAAGCCTCCCCCCTCACTTATTTTCTTTTATAAATACAACCCTTAGGTTGGTGAAAAGTAGCACCACACAATGTATGTCAAAGCCCTACTGCATTGATGTCATATTTTGCATTTAAACATTTGTACAAGTCTTTTTTTCTTTCAAGTTTTGAATAATTGTCTAAGTGTGTAAGTGACATATAGTGATAGCAAGTGATGATTTTTCATCCTTCCATCCTTTATCCTTCATGACTGAGCAAAATTTCTTAATCTAATAATTCATATAGAGTATATTTAAGTGTGTTAAATTATTGTACTTGTAAAAAATTTATTACAATGTGCAACTTGCCTTTCAGTTCATTTTCCTTGTGTTATTTTATACATCTCACCTCTATATTAAAATACTTGTGTTAGAATCCTTAGAGATTAAAGATGGTCTATGTGTTTTATTGTAATGTTTAATAGAATATGATATTAATGTGGAAGATAATCTCAGTGCATCACCACTCTTGGAGTAGGTTTCCTTTTATGCAATTTATAACTTTTTTCCCTTCAAGCAAACTGGTTTAGACAGAAGTTGTTTTATAGAGATACATTCAGGGAGCTATCCCTTTAAATCTAGAGGCTCATTTCCTCTATAGGTATACCCACATGCTTTAAAATGTTCTAACATTTCCCAAATCTAGAAGAGACTTAAACACTCTCTTCTAGGGTGCAAGAATTGGTGACAACATAACCTTTGTGTAAATAAACCACTAAAAGAAGTCCTTATTCTAGTCCACATTCTATCATGACCAAATTATCCAAGATATTCCTACATAAGAACCATTGGTCATTTGAGCTCTAGGTAGATGTGATGCTTAAAAAGGATTATTCATCAATGTTTAAAAGCAACATGTTACACGTGTACCTATATATTATTTGAATTAAATATGGAATTAAAGAGTGAATCAAATTATTATGAACCAATCAAAAGTATAATTCAATAGATTATTATAGTAGCCAAAATCATAAAAATTTCAAATTATTGAATAATATACTCTCCAATAAATTACGATGACTTTATCTTTGTAAAGAATTTTGAAAACTGATTTTGGTTAACATTATTACATATGTGATAGTGACAAGCATGAATGATAATATAAAAATAAAATTATAAATACATAATACATCCATATTTTTTGTGATTAGAAACAATCAAATTACTAAACCCATAAATTTTGAAATTAAATCTTCCAACGCACTCATTTCCATAAGATTAACACATGAAAAATATTATTGTATATATACCATGTTTATAATACAAAACAATTCAATCAACGATGGGGGCACCTCCATCATCAGAACTATAATTTTAAGTTTGTCCTACAACCTATGAATTTGAGGCTTCATCTCATCTTGATAATCCATAATATTTATAAATTTACCTATATGCATTGATATGGACCTCAAGAACACTTATCTAAACTAATCACATGTGTGCTTAGAATTCAAATTACATAATCACTCAAGAAAATATATTGATAAATCAGAATCATGATTAGGTGTAGGTCATTTGTCAAGCCATACTTATAATTCATCATGTTATTCAAAAAAAGTTATGCATAATAATAGTAATGACTCAACGATCAAACAAATGTGCATGCTCACTATCAATCTAGTCAACTCACTCCACTAAGCCACTCTCCACTATGTCATAGGACACATTTTATGTCAAAGTACGAATGACCCCATCCACCATCATTGATAAATATATGTCACCAAAAATATAAAATTACATGAAATGATTATAGACCAAATTTAAATAATGTTAAAAAACACAAAATTTAAATACTCATGGTCATATACTTTAGTCGTAAAACATATACTAATAAGGCCATATACATCAAATAGTTATGTTGTAAGTTGGGGTATAGGTTTTGGTATAAGTGGTGATCATGATTCATTTCCACTATCTTCATATCCTTTATATCCATCCCATCCACTCTGTGTTGGGGGAATAACCCTATGATCACACACTACAAATGTAAACAACACAACCCATTGTGTAGTAGTCCACCACTATGTGTAGGATGTTGTGCATCTTACATATCTTGATACTAAGGGAAATACATGATCTCACTCCCTCACCAGTCAAGAATCCAAATCCACACATGTAATTCATAATATCACCCTTAATTTAATAAAAAATCTACTACTCCACATCTATGGCTAAGGCACTAGAGGCACATCTTGAATCAACACAAATGGACAAGTAACCCACTCATATTGAAATATCTCAAATAACCAAAGGAATAAATCATGTATCCATATACTAACTCATATATGATGCAACTATTGGATATCCTTTATCCATCTCCAAAATCCCATATACGACCACCACTAAATCATAATTGGTGCCAATCTATCCAAAATAAATTTTAACTCTATAGTGGTAAAACCCCTCAACCATGGTAACACCCACCTAGATGCAAATACATATAAATGACCTCAGTATCCATGAGGACCATAAAATGGATGCACCACATTTATATTATCATATGCCCATACATGTAATAATGTGTTAGTTCTAAGCACACCATCATATAACTCTAAGGTAAATTTATAAAAGTCTCGATATAAGTGGGATAACATAATATGCCCCTAAGAATATCTAGTATGACTCTCATCAATAGAGTGCACAATATCATACATGTGATACATTATCACCATGAATCATCCATTGAATGATAATGTAGACATCCAATTCCTATTACTATTGTGCTAAAATTGTCAATCTAAAGGATATTTTATGACAACGCACAATCTAGACCAAAATCACTAAAACGCTCTATAACATTTGAACTTGTCACATACTAGTGATGATTTATGCTAATGTATCCATGAATGGGGAAATGAATTTTGTGTGATTATTATCTTTTCTTTAATCATTTTGATTAAAATTGATACCATGAAAAATGATTTCATGTACCATTGAATTATTCTAATTTAGTATCACATGTCACATGTATGTGTTATTTCGTGTCCATAATACCCTAACTGGGGTATTATCCTATACACAACTAACACCTTATTCTAATTATAATCCAATAAAATTAAGACTTATTAAAATGACATTTCCAACCAAGTTTATTAACCATACATAGATTTTCAAAGAATTGTAGAAAATTAATAAAAGTCACTTAAGCAAATTAAATCAAATCAAGACCTTAAGTAAAAATTCCACGAAAAATTGTTAAATTTTTTTTGGAAATTAAATATTCAATTATACATCATCCCTGAAATCATCAATGGGGTGGAATCCATAGGCCATTAATCAGATAAATATCAGAATTAAGCCCTCCCATGCCTCATCAATGCCCCATTATTCTAAATATTAATGGGCATTTATGTGGCTTGTCCCTCCAAAATTGAATCAATCCATGGCCACACATATTGATCTTAAAATGGATGGTCATGTTTTATCCTAAAAAATATTTAAAATCTATAATAAGAGAGACAAGACCACCATTTTTAAGCTTTAGTTATGAAAACTTATTATACAAAAATTGTTGTAAAAAATCTTCATTGATTCACCAAATTAGCCCAAATTAAAGAACCTAAGCCATTGGAGAAATAAGAGATGATGGAGGCTCATGCTATACCTCATTTATGAAGACTTGGAGCACAAAATCTTGGTAAAATCATGCTTCTCAAACACTTGTGAAGGAGAATAGTTACTTAGGAGGTATAACATCATCTTACTTTCATAACTAGTTGTTTTAATTCATTAACACCACCTCTTGAGGGAGTAGGCTTGATAATCTATGTCTTTATGATTATTTTTGTATATTTCTTAACTAACACATGATCTAACCTTATCTCATAATCCTATTATACATTTTCTCATAGTCGATGGGACCATGCATCTCACACATCAATTTATCCCTTCTAATTTAGCACTTAAACCCTCTTTTGAGGTTGCTTTTCTCCTCATTTTCTCTAATTTATATATTTTATAACTTTTTCAAAAATTAGTAGAATCAACCTATAAAAAAATTATTTCAAATTGAATATCAATGATAATGCCCTTCAGAATGGTAGGATCACCTTGAACAATAGCGATATCACTCGTATGAATGACAAAATTAACTTTTATATTTTTGATCTTATCTATGTGTTTTTACATAAAAGGCAAAATCAACTTGGAGGTTGATGCGTTTGACATGTGAAATGGTGCATTTTCTAACATATCATTACCTATAGGTAACTATTGTGTTTTTCATTTCTATTTTTTTTAGCATTTCAATGAGTTTACCCTATCTATCGATAGAATTACCCTACTAATCAGTGGTACCATCCTATAATCAGTAGGATCACAAAATAGTGTCTTTTGTGTCTCTATGCATCAATGTAATCATACTAATAAATGGTATAATAATCATGTTTAATGGTGAAAATGCTCTGTAGAATGGTAGAATCACCCTTTGTTGAAAAATAGAGAGTTAAAACAACAAGTTGTAAGTCTATTTGAATATTTTACACCCTAATTTTGACTTCCAATACTCTATTTTGTAGATTTTAAGACACTTAGTTTTCATTTTACAACAACCAAAGGAAAATTTCACTTCATATATTATTTAGTGTTCTAAAATAAACTCCTAATTTAGTTAAGTGTTCTTAAGAGCTTTTGATTTTTTATTATTGTTATTTATTTATTTTACAAACTAAGTGTAGCATGTATGCTCTCCCCCCATCCCCTTTATGGAACTAGCGTGATCCAAAAATGCTTCACTTATTTCTTTTGTCATTTGTTTAAATCATGGAATGAAAGTTGATAAGGCACTCCCCAAAATTTGATTGATTTGGATGATCCCAAAACAACCCTGACATTATTTTTTTTGCATTTTGGTTTATGGGTGGTAGTCATAGCCTCCCTAAAAATTATCTAGGAAAAATTTGACATGGTAATTAATCTCACAACATCATTTCAACAAAACTTTATGGTAGGGGTATATAAATTGAGGTCAACTTGGTGGGATTCTTGTTTGAGTAGTTAAACAAGATCTGTTAGTAAGAGACTACCTTAGAGCATAGGTTTAACCTGGACATCATAGTACATTAAGAAATTGATGGGTGTAGTGGTCGTGAAAAGGAAAAGACCTTTTCATAACAATCTTGTTAATGAATATCTAAATGACATGTTGTGCCCTAGTGTTAATCACACATATGAGACCATTTAGAATGTATGAAAATTGATACTTTTTAGATAAACCCCACATGCAGTGGAGTAATATTGGTGAAGGGAAAGTATCCCAAAGTTATAGGTCATTTTATGATTTCTTGAGATAAGAGGGGGCCTAAAAACCCTAATTTTCATGTGCATCTAATTATATTAGATTTACAACTTATTTCCTCTCAAGAAGGATTATATAGACATAGTCCAAGAGTATGAATCCACCTTCTCAGTTTGTTAGGATAAGATGTATAGTTTGGTGTTTTTCTTATTATTATTTTTTCACATGGTCATTTGAGACTAAAAATCATTTGTGTGAAATAAAAATGTGTCAAAAACCAAACATTTTTTATACACCATTTCTTTTGAACAAAGAGGTATTATGCTAATCAAATCCAAATTACCTTTTTTCTTTATTCAAAGTTCAATCAAATCATTTTGTTTTTATTTCCAAGTAGCATTTTTATGTTATTGATTTGAGTCTAGAACTATTCAACACTTTTCAAATCTACAAGTCCCTTTTTTCTCCAAATTCAAAAACTTATTTTTCTAAGTTATAATCCAAAATGTTATTGGTTTTACCTTTCTCACTTGGTTTGAGTAACTTGGGTGATATTTTCCATTTGGTTATTTTTTCAAGACTCTTATCTCATTTTTTTCTTAGTTTGGACTTAGATTATCTTGTATTCACTTATCCTCTAAGTTCTTATACCATTCTACCTTCTTTTCCATGTGGTGCCATTGTGTTGCCCATTTAGTTTTGGATTTATGCTTAGTAGTACATGTGTTAATTCACATCTTGAGCTTTTTAGTTTGAATTTTATTCTTCTTGATATTGAAAGTATTCTTATAAATTATCTAACCATGACTCACCATATTTTTACATAGTTTTTTATGGTAAAGACACACTTTTAGATTTGATTTTTGTGAGCGAGCCTACACCCTTAGTTCCAATATTTTTTACCCTATTCTAATTTGATGATTTAAACCAACCAAATTTGAGTATTTTCATAATCTCTTTCTTATAATTATGTGGAAATACACCATTTCCTTTCATTATGGTCTTATTTTATCTTTGTGATTGTTTGATTGAATATTCTAAAACACCTTTTTAACATTTTTGAACCACATTCCATATCTTAGCAAACATAGAAAATCATCTTAAAACATGATGTAAATGTATATTTGTAGTGGGGTCACTTATGGCCCTAGTTATGAGGAAGATAATTCTTATGATGGATATAAACACTCCATTGTGTTTGATGATATCCTAATGATAATAGGATCTGAATAAGGATATTATGAAAACCAACCTTTAGAATACAAAGATGAATCCCTTTTAATGTTGATAGAATTAGGTGAAAGACTACCACCATATTTCCCAATATAATAATTACACATGCTTGTTTGAGTAGAGGAGGAAAAACTAGAGAAAACTCTTACTCATGTTATAAAAACCAACATTTCTTCCTCTAGTAATGGAAAAGAACAAATTATACACTCTACCCAAACCAATCAGTATCTCACTACCAAGCTTTAAAAAATTAGTCAATGGTATATATATCAGCATCTCAGAGACTTAATAGGTTCTTTAGCTACAACTTCAATAGACAATACCACTTTTAATAAGAAAGAATAGGTGATTGACCAAATGTAGCATACCCTAGTTGATCCTATGTCTATGGTAGACCCTATAGTTGATCCTAAATTTAACAAACTTATATATGCTTCACAACATGTTTTACCTGATATGGAACATGCCTTTTTCAACCATTAGGAAACTCTCACCCCTTTGTAAATGAAAGGAACAAAAAACTCATCACATATTGGGGGTATTGCATATAAAAATTTAATGATCTCATCTCAACTAACATGTACTTTGGTGAACTGACAAATAAAAACCTAAAACTTAAAATATTCATATAGCGCATAGTGATAGATCCCTGAGACTTTTTACCAACCACCTAGGAATCAATGACAAACTTACTTAAATCAAAGATTAAACATAAACCAAACTTCTAGACAGAGGGTTCATATCCCTAAAAACATCATGTATGGGTACATTCCACCCCCAATAAAATATATTCCACCAATAAATGCACCAAACATGTAGGAGTGGAATTTGATGAAGGAAATAGTCTCAAGGCTTGAGATAGGCGATGAAATTAATAAGTATAATTTTGATGAGATATTTCCATATCTATTTGACTTAAGCATTCTCCAAGTCCCCTTTCCACCTAATTTTGATTCTCCCAAATTTGATAAATACAAAGGGAAGGGTGATCCTCATGAGCAAATTCAAGTTTTTTTGTACTATGCCAAGAGGTATCCTATAGTAGTGTTTGTTTTCTTTGCTTGTTTCCATAAAGTTTATCTAGACAAGCTATAGATTAGATCCTCAAATTACCTAAGGGATTGATGATATATTAGAATTACTGATCAAATAAATTTATCAACCATTTATCTTATAACATTAAGCACAAGTTAACAATGGTTGACTTATGCAATGCAAAATAAAGAAATGGAGAAAGATTTATAGCATACCTATAGAAGTGGAGAGCATTAGCTGGATGATTTCAACATAACCTACCAAATAAATAGTTTGATGATATTTTTACATAAAACTTGCACCATGAAGTAGCTCATAATTTATGACTTTCTTATGCCAATGCAGTTGAGGAGATCATTAATAAAGGTGTGGCAATTGAGAAGGTGCTTATTACCAATGGCCTTATAAATATTTATCCACATGGTAAAACATCTATTCACTATGAACCACATATTCAAACTTATAATACAAAAAACCTAAGGTTTTTAATAGGAACATGATGGGAAATAGAGTGATAGAATCTAGACATGTACAAATTATGTAGTTTTCACTAGCTCCAAATTTACAAATGCACCCACCTAATCCATCAAACACTTTTCAAAGGTATCCTCCACCTAAGGCATTTAACAAGTATTGAACATTTAGCAAACTAGGAAATCCTATTGAGGTAGTGTTTTAAAAGCCAGTGGGAGCTAGTTTAATTGTATGGCTTAAACCAAAGCCATTTCTAGAAAATCAAACTAAACCCAATTGGTATTGAGAATATGAGTTTTGTAATTTCCATCATGTTATTTTCCATGTCATTTCTTGATGCCTAAAATTAAGACATCTTATTGAGGATTTGATTGAAAATGGTGAAATTTAAGTGAAACAAACAACACATAACACTAATCAGGACATGGGCATATACAAGGACCCATTTCCTAAACATAATAAAATACATTAGAGGAATAATCAGAATCAAGTTTAGGGCCAACATTAATATAATTATGGTCATAATCCTAATCAATATAATCATAATCAAGATCATAATACCCAAACTAATAAGCTAAGTTACAACAAAATGTTGTACGATTATAATAACACCATGGCACGTGTTTATAAAAATCATGTTTCCACCATTAATATTAAAAATTGTGAACCAAAAAATGTTTATTTAAGTATTTTACCCCTATTATAGGGTCAACACCCTCTTCCTTGAGTAACATTACACCAGGTTCAAATAATTCCATTGTACCTTGGTTTTTGTAAGTCACTATATCTGGACCTCCATCTCTTTCTTCTAATAATAATGACTTTGTGTCAACTCAAAATTGTGAAATTGAAACTATACACTCATGAGTTACCTTCCAAGGCACTTTACCACCTTCTTTTAATTATAATCACTCTTTGCCATCTCTATTTTCATAATTACAACTTGACATTCATGGGTCACTCTTTAAGTCCCTTTGCCTTCTTCTAATTCTAGACAAAATTTGAACATTGTGCCTTTTGATCTAAAGCTAAACACTATACTATCTATGGACAAAACCTCTCATTATTTCATTAATAATCCATATAGAATTTAGGACCAAGTAAGTAAAACCCCTACACATATTTTTATCTTAATATCTTACCTACATCATAAGTCCACTGAACTACATTGAATGACTTCCTTAAATGGTCCATTCTTCCCAAAGATATCAACCCTAACCAATTTTATACACTTATAGGACATTTATCTCTAAGACAATAAATTACATTTGATTAGAGATATATGTCTTCACTCGATCCAAGCCACAATAATCCCTTGTACGTTAAAGTCATTACATAAAATCATAACATCAATCAAGTTCTTATTGAAAATTATTTAGGTCTGAACATAATATTGCTCAATATGATACAATTATTAGGATATACTACAAAATCCATCTATCTTGAGATAATCATGATCAAGTCATATGACAACACCAAGAGAGAATCTTATGGAACTATCTTTTTGCCAATCATTATTGGTTCTATATCCCATGATACTTTTTGCCATGTCATGGACATTAAATTCCCATATAATATAATTCTTGGTTGTCCTTAGATCCATAAAGTATGATTTATCCTATCTATCTTGTCCCAATTCTTCAAGTTCACCCATGTTGGAATTGAGGTTACCATTAATGCTAATTTGCAGCCCTACCAATATTTCAAACATCAAGAGGCTTAATTTTACAATCATAACTATTTCCCTAGGTCTGAATTCATATCTAAGAAGAACAAAGAAATAGTTTTAGAATGACCCAAGTCTAATTATATAAACCCAAGTGATCTTTCTTCCACTTTATTTGATCCATTTCCTACAGCATTTGTAAACCAACTCAGTGTTAAGGATGTAGGCATTTCCATGTACCATCTCAAATATGTCTTTCATATTGAAAAATTACCCAAGTATCTTAAGTCTTAAGATATACCTAAACCTTTTTAATCCATTTATAGGCCCAATAAGATTTGTTAAAAAAATAAAAACACACAAAAACCACCATTGGTATTTGTACCAACAACTTCACCAAATCAAGATAAGGAATCTTTTACTGAAGGATATTGGTTATACTCTAATAACCTTGATAATTATTTTTAGAATATTAAGTACCCTATCCCTAATCAAATTATTGATAACTTGGACTATATAGGTAAAGGCCTAGTGTCATAAAAACAAGGTATCTTATAACCATTATCAGCTAGTAAACCTACTATGAGTCAAGGTCTTATATTTATACTATTTAGGAGTGACCTCATGTATTTTGATAGTGATTCCTCTAAATCAATTGATGACAATTCTCCTAGTAATGATGTATCATCCCATTATATTACTTATGATGAGCTTTTTGGCACTAACCTATTTGACTCCAATTCTATCATCACCATTATATCCAATTATCCACTTAACCTTTGCCATCCTAACCTTATAGATTGGGACCAACAAAATTATATCATACCCGTAGATGAATTTTAGAATGAGGAGTTTATTATTGAGTACATGGGCCTCAGATATGGATTTCCCATTGGTAATCAAATCAATATTTTGAATTTTCATTGTATTATACTACCTACTTTGGATAACATGAAAACTTTATTGGTCACACAAAAGATAAAACATAAATATCTTTGGGTGAAAACCTATTTGAGGCATTTTTTGGTCAGGGAAAAACTGAATAAAAATACTCCCTTGAGTGAATACTTGTTTTAGGCACTCTTGGATGGGGAAGTTTGATCATCTCCAAAGGAAGCATAATGTCCACCAAATCTTAGATCTATATCCATTACCAATATTACTACTAAATAGGATAAATTCTTTGAGCATCTTGCTCTAGAATTTCTAGAGATATTTGCAAATTGGCCACTACCTAACCTGACAGACTCATATCACTATCTTGAGCTTTGAGATGAATAATCAACAACTAAAATAGAATAAGAGGACCATGCCCACTATTATAGAGGATGGTTCTACACTTCTCATAGATAACACCATTGAAGTGAACTTGAGAACTTATGAATATCCCAAAATTATTTATCTATCATCATCCCTCATCAGCAAAGAGCATGACTACATTGTCACCATTCTAAGGGATTTTATTGATATCTTTGTTTGGTCATATTTAGACATGACAGGCCTATAACCTAAATTATTTGTGCATCACCTTGTTTTGTATCCATATGCCAAGCTAGTCAAGCAAAAAATGCATCCATGCATTGTTGTTTTAGTCAAGAAGGAGCTAGAAAAACTATTTGGAGTTGGCTCCATCAAAACACTAGACTATTCCTAATGGATATCAAATGTAGTTCCAATAAGCAAAAATCCACATGGCATATACATTTGTAAAAAAATTTGAGATATCAACAAAGCATTTCATAGAGATGATTTCCCTATATCTAACATCAACATGATTGTCAACTCTACTACTAGGTATGATATGTTATCCCTCATGGATGGCTTATCATGGTATAATCAAATTAAGATAGCTCCTAAAGACTAAAACAAAATGGCATTCACCATCCCATGGGGAACATTTTGTTACCAAGTCATGCCTTTTGGCTTGAATAACATTGGGACCACATATCATTTTGCTATGACTGTCATCTTCCATGACATGATGCATGATATTATTGAGGACTATGTTGATGATATTCTAGTAAAATCAAGAACACATGTTAGACATCTTGATGTTTTGTGTATAATCTCTAAGAGGCTTCATGAATATAAGGTTCATTTTAATAATAAAAGTGATTCTTTGGTGTCACTTTAGGGAAAATTCTAGGATTCATTACATCACAAATAAGGATTGAAATGGATCCTACTAAGTTTAAGGATATCATGGATATTCCTCCACCTTCCAATTCAAAATAGCTCCATAAACTATAAGGAAAGATTCAATATATTCATAGGTTTATTTCACAACTAGTAGATAAGTGTCATCCTTTCACACACCTCTTAAATAAGGGGGTCGATTATTAATGGGATGTCTAGTGTTAACAAGCATTTGAAAAATGCAATTCATACTTCACCAACCTGCTAGTTTTGAGATCGCCAATACCTAGACAAACATTACTCCTTTATATCTTAGCTATAGAACATGCATTAGGGGCAATCTTAGCCCAATATGATGAATAAGGTAAGGAACACATAGTCTATTATTTGTGCCTAATGCTTGTAGCATATGATCATAATTATACACCTGTTGAGAAGGATTGTTTAGCAATGGTGTTCACTTCCCAAAAGTTATGAAATTACATGCTAAATAATAAAATTATTATTATTATTACTTAAGTGGACCCTCTAAAATATTTATTATCCAAGGAAACTCTTATAGGTCACATGGATAAATGGGTCATTATCTTGAGTGAATTTGATGTTGTGTACCAAAACCAAAAAGATATCAAGGGGTAGGTTATTGCAGATCAACTTTTAGAATATCCTATAGTAGATACTCAACCACTCACATTTGATTTCCTAGATGATTCTATCATGGAAATAGAAGAAGTCGATCATAAACCTAAATAATGGAAGTTATACATTTGATGGATACTTTAAATCCCATGGATATGGCACTGGTATTTTATTAGTCACACCACCAGGGGACCTCATTCCCAAGGCCTTTCATATCATCTTTAATTACACCAATAATATGTTTATGTATGAATCACTTATTTCAAGACTTCATCATGTAATACAATAGGATATACAACATTTGGTGGTCTATGGAGATTCTTAATTTATCATTAATCAAAACACAAACTAATATCATAATTGAGATGACAATCTTATACCCTAAAAGCACATTATGGATAATCTCAATTCCCACTTCAATTTATATAGTTTGAACAGATGCCACATGCCAATAATAGATCAGTCAATGTAATGGCAACAATTGAGTATATGGTACAAATTGTCAATAGTGTTAAAGATTGTTAGTATCTCATTGAGAATATTCTATAGCCTATTCATATATTATCATATTTAGAGAGGGTGTGCACAATTTCTAGTCCCAATTCCCAACTTTAACTACCTTAGTTTCAAAAAAATTATAATTATTTCCATGACTACGTATTTCACCCCAACCTTTCACACAATCACCACAAAATATTCCTACATCACCTAGCCTATTATACCCTTCTTGGGAGGAATGATTCTTCTTTGTTTATCTTTAGGATAATAAATGTTAGTGCTTAAGGAGGTTCATGAAGGAATGTGTGAGGCCCACACCTGTGGTGTACTCTTAGCCAAAAAAATCCTTAGAATAAAGAATTATTGGCCCAAAATGGAAACATATGATTTTAATTAAGTTAGGTAGTATGTTTCTTTCCAAAAACATGGTAATTTGATACACACACCTTACTTGTCACTACAGTCAATCACTACACCTTGGCCATTCTCTACATAGGATCTTAGTCTCATTTGGAAAATCAACCCTACATATTATGATGGCCACAATCATATTATTGCTGCTAATTAGTATTTTACCAAGTTGATTGAGGTCATTCCTCTCACTTATGTCACTAAGAAGTAGATTTCCAAATATATACATTATCATATCATCTATTGATATGGTATCCAAGCCTATATTATATCCAATATAGGAGAATCATTTATAAACAAAAATGTTCAAGCTCTTTTCACCATGTTCAAAATCAAACATAATAAATCCACACCATATAACCCACAAGGCAATGGTCAATTTGAGGAATCTAATAAAACCATTATTGTAATGATAAAGAAGATTGTCAATGATGATAGATGTAATTGGCACTTGCAAAGTTTTCATGACCTTTGGGCTTATCACACTAGTCATAGAACCCCCATAGGAGCCACTCCATATTACTTGGTTTATGACATAAAGGATATTATCCTGGTTGAGGTGGAGATACCTTCATTGTAGTATTCTTTGGAGAATATTATGGACGATGAATATTATAGAGTTTCCAAGTTACAATAGATAAAACTCCTTGATTACAAGCACTTGGCTACCCTAAATAAATTGAGAGCATATCATAATAGATTTCATCATAGATATAACAAGCAAATTCTCCCTCAAGAGTTTGAATTTTTTGACTTGGTCTTGAAAGAGAATTCAAAGAATACTAATGTTGAACATAAGAATAAGGGTAAGTTCCAACCCAATTGCCTGGGCTCATAGTGGTTATAATGAACTATGGATCAAGGGCATAAATATTGGCTACTCCAAATGGTGAAGAACTCTCAAAACCCATGAATATTGTACAACTCAAGTGGTTCTACACTTGAAAACCTTTTTTGAACCATTGTCTACAAGATCCTTTACTTGGGGGCAAAGAATTCATTTATTCCACCATTACACTTATACTTTGAACCATTTTAACATTATTTATTATTTTATTTTGGTTTTTTATAATATTAGACCATTGTACCTGCACTATCCTAGATTATTGTACCACTCTAGACCATTGTAACCTTATATCATTTCATTCTAGATGACTGTAACCTCAAACCATTATCACATGGATCATTTATATTTCACTAAACCAATGTTATTTTCAATTTGGACCATTGTAACATAAACCATTATACCCAACAACCAATTATGATTCATAGGCATTCTAGACACACTGAGTTCCTGATCTACAAAGTAGTTTAGTTGGATCAGTATTTACAACCTCTTTTACAAAAAAGTGTACAAGGATATGTCAGCACATGGTTTTTACCTATTGAATGGATCCTTGGGATTTCATTAGTGCTATGTACTATTCTATTTTTTCTACTATTTAGTATTCACTATTGCCTTAATAGGATCATATGCGTCATTATAGCTAGTTTTAGCTATTATTGAAACTCCTAACATTCAACATGCATCTCCTCATCTAGTTGGTTCCCTATACCATTGTTTATAATCATAATCCCATTGTAACTAGTTTACCTATTATTTGAACTCTTACCTATGGAATTTCATCTCCTTAGCTAGGTAGATCCCTATAGCCTTTGTTAATATTAAGTTTTTATTGCTTATCCCAAAAATAGAAAACATTAAAAATTGATACAGAAAAAATAGACCAAAAAAATTGCATTGTACCTTTATTTATTTTGATCTTAAGCACTCTCATTATTTTATGAGAAACCCAAGTCATTATCTCACTATTTTGTGAGTCACCTTTGTGTGCAATGTTCATTTGAATAAGATCCATTCCTATACTATTAGCTTTTCTTACAATCTCATCATTTTTTGATATTTTTCTCTTTCCCAACATTAGATGCAGTAGACACTCTGAATTCCTAATTCAATTCATTTGTACAAACTCATCTCTTATATTTTAGTGTGGTTTAACTTAAACCATACTCTCTTTTCATGCACTTATCATTTTGTGAGACCATTCCCATATTCCTCTACATGTTAATCATGTTTTCTTGTTATCATCAATTTTCTTCTATCACATATCTTGGGTGAACTACATTTATCCTAAAGTTCATGTTGGATCTTGCATCCATAGAACTATGTAGGAAACTTCCACTTGCCTCATGCATTTGGAGTCATCTCGGCTACCCCTTCCTTTTCTTCTCTTCCCCCATGTTATTTGTTTGTTCCATTGCCTCCTATATCATAAGGGCAATCTCTATTTATTTTGTGTCATTATTTCCTTATCATCTGGAGGTAACTTTGTGTCCATTATTCTTGTTTTGTTATACCAATGTTTTTTTCACTTAGATTAGGGCTCACCTTATCATAGAGCATAGAGCCTCTATTACATGTGCACAAATAATTTGTTTTCTATCTACACTAACATTGTGATTAACCATTGTTTTGTGTGTTTATTTGATCTCTATTGTTATTTTGTTGTGTTTTCATTTATTTTTATTTATGTCTTGTTATTCTATAAATATTTTTATTGTTGTTTTATTTTGCTTTGTTACCTCTTCATTTATTTTTGCTAGTGTTTTGTTGTTTGTTCATTAGTTTATGCTCATGTTTTATTATGTAGTTATTTTGTTTGTTGGTGTTTTTATTATCATGTTATTATTTTATCTAATGTTTTTTTTTTTTTTTTTTTTTTTTTTTTTTTTTTTTTTTTTTTTTTTTTTAATTAGTGTTTTTTGTGACTTTCTTATTGTCTTTTATTTTACTATTTTGTCTTTTTTATTATGTTGTTTTGTTTGAATACATTTCATAAACATTCTGAGTCTAGCCTTAACTTGGGCTTGACTTATTTGCATTTGTATTTAATTTTTTTGTTATTTTTTAGTTTTTCAAGTACACCTTGTTAAAACATGGGTCATGATTGTTTATATCTTGATTTGAGGTTGTTTAAATAATTTTCTCTTATTTTTTTAATTTGTTTCGTTATATATTCTTGTTCCTACTTAACTCTTGATTGTTCATATCTTGATCTTAAGTTGGGTTACATTTTTGTATTTTATCTTCTTTTTATATTTCCTTTTATTTGGTTTTTGTTTAAATGTAAATAGTTTTAACTCTAGTTTTTTTAATTTTTATCATTATCCTTAGTTTTAAATATTCACATTTAAACCAGTCAATTGAAAAATGAAATACAATGTTATTATAAGTTATTCATACTTTTTATGCATAGTTTTAACTTGCTAAAGTATAAAACCAAGTGATCTAAAGTTAAAAAATAAATGTATCACTGAATAACATCTCTGAACACATTATCCTACATATCTACTACCTAAACATGATATAAAAAATCTAAACATTGGAAATAAACAAGACTTTATATCTAGGATGTGCATCTCTTGGCATACACATTGATTCTAGTTGGATATTTCTATGATTAATTTGGGGCTTACATCTCCTAAATTATCTTCTATCATCTATTCATACATAAATTATAAATAAATACATCAACATCCATATGATAACTAATGAAATTCACCTCTTAACACTAGCATATATCATCATATCATAACAAGAGTAACATCAATATAAACAACATATGACAATAAAAGAATATTAAAATTCCATGTATGAATATCTTGTTAGGTTGTGGAGCTAAAAGCTTCAACCCTTTGCAAACTGAAGGAACAAAGGTTGCTGAGATCTAGGAGCACCGGTGTTAGCAGCAGGACCGACGTTGGTCGTGACCAGTGCAGAAGGCCATCAACGACGGCAGGAAGTCAGTCGATGTCGGCAGAACCAGGCAAGCAGGGACTGGCGTCGGTCACATGTGTGTTCCAGAACTATTTGTTGCACGGACAGTTATTTAAGTGAATGAATAGTTTGCATGTTAAGACCAGTCAGAGTCTTGGGCTGTGAGGATAATTGTCTAAATTAAGAGTCTAAGTTATTGTTTAAGTCTGGGATCTATTTATAGACCCATTGGCATGTATTGTTTAAGAATGAGATAGAAAGGAAGAGTTCCTTCTGGTTGTAAGATCATTGAGTTGCAGGTTGTTGCAAGCTCATTGGGGATCTACATGTAAGTTTGGTATGTTGAATTGCAAGTTGCAGGTTCATGGGAGATCAACTTGAAGTGCTATAGAGTGTTTGGTGTACCGACAGGGTTATTACTGACTGGTTGGTGAGGTGAACACCAATTCTGTGTGTGAGTTGGTTGTTGGGACCATTTTTTTGTGTAGGAGAGTGTGTGTGAGAAGAATTATTGTACACTTGAGGTGTGGCAAACCTCTGTAAGGTGGAAGAGTGTGGCGGCTCTTTATTGTATTCTTTACTGTAAAGTGTTAATACAAGATAGTGTATTTTATCTCATATTCTGTGCTATTGGTGAATTCTAGTTACTTGTGTTTCTGGTTATTTTCGCATATTTAATTGCTTATATTTGGTAATCATACTGTGCTCTTTCTGAGGAGCAAGATCCTAACAGGTGGAATCAAAATAGGTGTGTTTGTTCTTGGATTCCCCACACCCCCTAACAACTGGTATCAGAGCTTTTGGTTGGGATACTAACAGATTGGTTTAGATCTGGGTAGTGTGTTTTGATTACAGGTTACTCACAGGGTTTCTGTTTGAGTGGGAGTTGAGCAATGGCAGAAAATAGTCAGCTACGAATGGAAAATTTTAATGGCAAGAACTACCAATTATGGAGGATGCAGATTGAGGACTATCTGTATCAGAAAGATTTGTACTTACCGTTGGGAGGGGTTGCTAGAAAACCCTCGGATATGAAGGATGAAGAATGGGAGGTTCTTGATCGGAAGGCTCTGGGATCTATTAGATTGAGTCTTGCATCATTTGTGATTTCCAGCTTATCACAGTGTAAGACAATGGTGGAGTTGATGGAATCTTTGGCAAATTTGTATGAAAAACCCTCAGCTTCTAATAAGGTATTTCTTATGAAGCGTTTATTTAATTTGCAAATGTTGGAGGTGGATCTGTTCATAGCCATCTTAGTGATTTCCATGGTTTGGTAAACCAGTTAAGTTCAGTCAATATTGTATTTGATGATGAAATTAGAGCTCTCTTAATCTTGTGTTCATTACCTGAAAGTTGGAAAGGTTTGGTAATGGTAGTTTCTAATACTGTGTCTCCTTCAAAAGTCTTAAAAGTGGATGATGTTGTGAGTGTGATCTTGAATGAAGAGATACGCAGGAAAAGCACAGGTGAATCATCAGGAGATGCTTTGAGTGTTGAAGGCAGAGGAAGGCCAAGAGAGAAGATAGAGCGTGGGAGATCAAGGTCGAAGACAGGTAGAAGATCCAAGTCTAGGTATGGCAGAATAACCTGTTGGGAATGTGGAAAGCAAGGGCACTTAAAGAGAGATTGCAGATCAGGTGAAGATCAGCATGAAGGACATGGAGAAGAAGCAGATGTTGCAGATTACATTACACAGGATGCTCTGGTATGTTCTTTGGATAAAGTAGAATCTTGGGTTTTAGATTCTGGTGCCTCTTTTCATGAATCCCCACATAGGGAATTTTTTCATGAGTATGTCCAGGGAGACTTTGGAGAAATTTTTGTAGGGGATGGTAAGCCTTGTCAAATTGTTGGCAAAGGAAAAGTGAAGCTGAAATTGCAGACAGGTGACACATGGGTGTTAAAGGAGGTCATGCATGTCCCAGTTTGGAAGTAGAATTTGATTTTTGTTAGAATTTTGGGTGATGAGCATTGCACAGTAACTCTCACAGTGGACTCTTGGAAGGTTACCAAGGGTACACTTGTTGTAGCTAGAGGTAAGAAAGTAGGTATGCTTTATCTATCTACTTGTATTACTAATTCTCTTTCTGGGTTATCTACTTCAGCTATAGATTCAGATATGTGGCTTAATAGGCTTGGTCACATAGATAAGGAGATGCTTGTTCTTGAGTCAAAGAGTATGCTTTCAGATTTGGAAGGCATGGATCATGGTTTCTGTATGCAGAAGAAGAAGGTGACGTTTCTTGAGGAATCCGATGTTAGTGACAAGAACAGGAAAGCCTTGGTTTTCAAGGAGAAGGTGACGGACAGAGTTCAGCACAAGATGCAGAGGAATTTTGATCAGAGCAAGGGTGATTTAGACAAGGGTTTGATCCAAAAAGAGCTCACAGGAAAAAGTCAGGTCTCACTAGAAAAACAAAGAGACCGATGTCGGCAGGAAAACTGGCATCGGTGTCCAGACAGGGATCGACGTCAGCTATGTGCATCCTGACATTGGTGACTCGAGGCAGATAGTGACCGGCATCAGCCAGGGGAAACCGACGTCGGCAAGGTGGCAGTCGCAGGGAACCAACATCGGTTGGCTGCAGACTGAGATGTGACTGGCATCGGTCACTGAGATGAATTTTGGGTGGACAGCTAGTTGTCATGGAGTCTCAAGCGCCCATATGGAGGACTGAAGGTGTAAGTAAGTTCTTAAATTCATCATTTCCCTTCTTTACACTACTTGTTGCTCACTTATGGTATAGAACTAGGAAGTTGTTGAAGAAGCAGAATAGGTAGATCTAGGAAATAGTGGGAGCTTGGCATGGATGAGGATGTGATTCCTTGGAGGAGAACCAAATAGGTGTTTTGGGTAGACTTTCCAGCTGGAAGTAAGCACTAAGAGACGAATGGATGTTTAGGATGAAGAAGAGCGGAAATGGATACGTGAGATGGAAGATCAGGGTATATGGTCTTGTATTAGCTGTAGGACAATGGAGGTTTGATCATTGTGTTTCTCTTTACCAGGTTGGATAATATTAGCTACATTATTCTATTTTTGTATGATGTGCTTGTTTCAGGGTTACATATATAGGTATTGTTGAGCTAAAGGTAAAGCTAGTTCAGGTGTGTGTCATGGAGAATCTGGGAGTAGCAAGATTCTTTGGCATGAGTGTGTTCTAGAGACATGGAGGTCTTATTGACTTTGTTTGAGGATGATTGTGTGAGACCGGTTAGCACACCGATGGTTAGACAGTTCATAGAACAGGTGTCTTAATTCACATAATGAGGTTGAGTGCATGGTATGTACTAAACTTGAGTTTTCCCAAGAAGTGGGAGTTGTCACAAGTTTGGAGTCAATCCGGGAAAGTAATACTGAAGGGCAGTTCAGTGGGACCAGCAGCAGGTGCACATGCTATGTAGGGTCAAGTTCTTTTTCTACATGGTTGTAGATGCGATTTTGGCAGGTAATTTGGATGACAGGTTTTTGCACTATAGGATTTGTGGTGGTTGGTCTTCAAGAGTGATCTTGAGGAGGGATACATAGCCAAGGGAACAAACTAGACGGAGTACAGGTACAGGTATAGGTTGTAACTATTTATCTCCAAGTGGAAGATTGTTAGGTTGTGGAGCTAAAAGCTTTAACCCTTTGCAAACTGAAGGAACAAAGGTTGCTGAGATCCAGGAGCACCGGCATCGGTAGCAGGACCGACGTCAGTCATGACCAGTGCAGAAGGCCACCGGCGATGGTAGGAAGTTAGCCGATGTCGGCAGAACCAGGCAAGCAGGGACTGGCATCGGTCGCCTGTGTGTTCTAGAACTGTTCCTTGCATAGATAGTTAGTTAAGTGAATGAAGAGTTTGCATGTTAAGACCAGTCAGAGTCTTGGGCTACGAGGATAATTGTCTAAATTAAGAGTCTAAGTTATTGTTTAAGTCTGGGATCTATTTATAGACCCATTGGCATGTATTGTTTAAGAATGAGATAGAAAGGAAGAGTTCCTTCTGGTTTTAAGATCATTGAGTTGTAGGTTGTTACAAGCTCATTGGGGATCTACATGTAAGTTTGGTCTGTTGAATTGCAGGTTGCAGGTTCATGGGAGATCAACTTGAAGTGCTATAGAGTGCTTGGTGTACCGGCAGGGTTATTACTGACTGGTTGGTGAGGTGAACACCAATTTTGTGTGTGAGTTGGTTTTTGGGACCCTTTTTTGTGTAGGAGAGTGTGTGAGAAGAATTATTGTACACTTGATGTGTGGAAAACCTCTGTAAGGTGGAAGAGTGTGGCAGCTCTTTATTGTATTCTTTTCTGTAAAGTGTTAATACAAAATAGTGTATTGTCTCTCATATTCTGTGCTATTGGTGAATTCTAGTTACTTGTGTTTCTGGTTATTTCTGCATATTTAATTGCTTATATTTGGTAATCATATTGTGCTCTTTCTGAGGAGCAAGATCCTAACAGGTGGAATCAGAACAGGTGTGTTTGTTCTTGGATTCCCCACACCCCCTAACATATCTATAATCCCAAAATGAATGTCATATATATGTCTCAAAATAATGTTTTATACATCGTAATAATATCTATACATCTCATAATGCAAAATTTAGATCTATAAAATCAAATCTGATCATATACATCCCTAAGGGGACTCTACTGGAAGCTCTAACCCATTCTTGAAGTTGGTGATGATGGTGGACATGGTGGTGGAGGCCCCATGACTAACCTTGTGTTACTGGTTTTGCCACTGATCATGCTAACTCAGTGTATGTATGTACTTGGAGGTTTAGATTGTCTATTGAGATTTCATGTTCTCTCTATACAAAGGTATTCTCCTCTCCATAGGGACTATCATCTCATATAACCATTTCCAATAAGATATCTCATAATTGGAATGTAGGACATAAAAATTCCTTTACAAAGCATCATCCTTATCCACAATCATGTCAACCAAGGCTCTATTTGATCTTGTTCCACTATCCATCATGGCTTGGTGAGTCTCATATTTCTCTTCTATGATCCTTTATCTCTAGGAGGCCAACCTCTCCATATACATCTAAGTGAAATCTCACTTACAACCCACTATCAATAGAGCCATGTCTCATGTATCTAGCTATACCTAAACCCTTATCAACTAAACTACCTACCATTTTAGAGTGGTAATCTTTGTATCTCTCATTATAATGAGACCCTGTAACCTATTAGTCTCTCCCTGAGTCATAGTCGACTATATTTGTAACCTAGATATAGTGATTTGTAACCCAAAAATATCTAAAAGGTATGTATTTATCTCTATTTGAAGTTTATTTATTAAATCTTGGTCTTTTGTAGACCTACCTATGTTGGCTGGCCCCACCTTTCCTATACCTATGCCTGTGTTAGAGGCCCTACCTCTCTTTAACATATCCCTATCCTATAGGTCCTTGCCTCCCTTTTATCCATCAATTAGACCTCATCGCCACCTAGGTCATCCCCCATATTGATACCCTATCCACCTAGGTCAACCATATATATATATATATATATATATATATATATATATATATATATATATATATATATATATATATATATATATATATATATATATATATATATATATATATATATATATATTTGTGTGTGTATGTATATATATGTATGTATGTATACATACATACATACATACATACATATATATACATACATATATATATTATATATATATATATATATGTATATGTATGTATACATATATATATATATATATATATATATATATGTATGTATACATATATGTATGTATGTATACATATACACACACACACACACACACACACACACACACACACACACACACACATATATATATATCATCTAATGGATCCTATTATGTTTGAGCATACATTAATTGTAATGGAATAGCATGTGGAACACCTAATTATTCTAATGCCTATCCCTATCATTATGTTATGGCCTACACCTAGTATCTCCTTAGCCTCAACCATCTCTAATGCAAAATTGGTTGTTGTGGTAGTGACCTTGTCAATCGGATTTGCCTAACCCCAACCTACCATGCTGCATATACATTTATAACCCTTGCATTAGTAACCCATATTACATAGTCCTATAACACATGAAAAATCCTACCATAGTCCATAACTACCTCATCCCTAGGCACTAGTGGCCCCCATTCGCTAATCTCCCTAGTCACATATGTAGAGTAATGCAGACCCTTTGGGGTATCCTATTGCATGCTAAACTATTATTAGACTCGATCTATCTTATACCACTCCACCACATAAACGTGGAGACCTATAGTATAACTAAGGATGCAAATAAATTATTTTTACCCCAAAGGGTTTAAAATATAGTCATTTTTTAAGAAAAATTACCCCCTAGGCCTATATTTGAGCCATTTTATCTCTCTTGGGATATTACTTTAGCCCCATTTATGCATTTTTCCTCCCATTTTCTTCATCTAATTACTCTATTTTTCATCCTATCTCTCTAAAATTGGCATGATTATTATCTATTTTGGTCGATGTCTTCTCCTTAAGGGGGCATCATGTGCCTCTAAAATGATGTTTGGGGCATTTTCGTAGCCCCATCTTTTCACCACTCATGCAAAATTTAATGGAAATGGGAGCGAATTTATTTATTTTGATTATAAAGACATTTTTATTTTTTTGAAAATACATTGATTCAACTAAATGTATTGTCATACCTTCTCAAATGTAGACATCCAATTCCTATCACTATTATGCAGAAATCGTCAATCTAAATGATATTCTGTGACAATGCACAATCTAGACCAAAATTGCTAAAACACTTTTAATCATTCAAACTTATCACATCATGTTCCAATTTATGAAATGTATCCCTAAATGGGGCAATGCATTTTATGTTATTATTATCTTTTATTAAATCATTTCATTTCAAATTGTGACCATGTAAAATGATGTCCTAGACCATTGAATTCTTCTAATTCGATAGTACACATCATGTGTATGTGTTATTTCATGTCCATAATACCCTAATTGGGGTATTATCTCATATTCAACTAACACCTTCTTCTAATTATACTCCAGTCAAATTATGACTTAGTAAAATGAAATTTTTGACCATGTTTATTAATCATGCAACATATTTCTAAATAATTACATAAAATTAATTAAAGTCACTTAAGAAAATTAAATCAAATCAATAGCTTAAGTAAAAATTCCATGAAATTTTTTGAATATCTAATTACTAGAAATTTAATATTCAATTCTAAATTATCCCTTGACATCATCAATTGGGTGTTATCCATAGGCCATTAATAGGATAAATATCAGAATTAAGGCCTCCCATGCCTCATTAATGCCCCATTCTTCCAAATATTAATGGGAATATTTATGGCTTTTCCTTCCAAAATTGAATCAATCCATGGCCATTCATATTGATCCTAAGATAAAATATCATGGTTGATCATGAAAAATCTTGAAAAGCTATAAATAAGAGAGCTAATACCACCATTTTTCAGATTTAGTTATGCAAATTATGTAAAAAATGCTATATAAAAGCTTCATTTATTCACCCACTTATCCCAATTCTAATAACCTAAGTTGTTGGTGAACTAAGAGATGATGGAGGCTCATGTTACACCTCATTAATGAAGGCTTAGAGCACTAAATCTATGGAAAATCATGCTTCTTGACTGATTTTGAAGTAGTATTTCTACTTTCTAGGTATAACATCATCTTACTTTCATAATTAGTTATTTTAATTAATTATCACCACCTTTTGAGGGAGTAGGCTTGATAAGTGAGGTGTTTATGCTTATTTTGGATATTGATTGATTAACTCATGATTTGACCTTGTCTTGTAATCTTATTCTCTAGATACAACATATTCTAATATACAATATATAAATTAATACAACTGTAAAACATCTAATCATACAATCTTTTCATTTAATATCATGCCACCCTAATTGGTACATTGTCATTTACCTACCATATATTTATGGGCTCACCATATGTATCTTTATTGATCTACATCCACAAAAATTGATATCTCTCCAATAATGGGAAATCATAATACAGAACACACATCTTCTAGCATGATGATTATCTTTCTTGTCATCAACCAAAAATTACAAGTATCAAGGTTACACCTCTCAACCAATGTTATCATCAAATTCATATTATATGGAACATGGCTTAGTCAACCAACATGTGTTAAACCTAACTATTATAGTATGTGTAAATCAACGTCATCTAACCCAAGATATATTAATTTAATAATATATCATCCATCTTGGATCTCTCGTGGATGTAGATTACGTAATGAAAAAAAACACACAAGCAAAGTAATATCAATTTTGGATCCAAATAACTAAAAATACATATGTAACTATTCAAGGTCAGCATTAGGAGGTAAAAATATTTAAAAAAATACGTAGTAGGTTTTTAATTATAAATATGAATAGCCCATATGGGACATTATCATCTGATTTTGGACATTATCATTATAAATAGGATGATCCTAACCTGAGTAGTTAAAATTAAAAAAATTACATTGTGGATTTAAAAATTTCAAAAGTAAAAAAGAAATAAATCAAAATTTAATTAAAAAATGACTACAAATCATATTATTCATTATAAAATTCAATAAATGTTGATCCATACTAGATCATATTTCATCTATATCTTTAATGTAGTTCGTAAATACTTGAATCGAATCAGTAATGGATCTCAGTGACTGGGCATGTTGGCAAATCAAAGGTTAATTTGCACTATGTGATAGTGAAAAATAAATTACAATAACATATCTTAGCCTACTATTTATATGATTTTACTTCTTTTGATAATATTTACTATGACTATTGCTCAATTAATTTGATCATTGATCAAAGCTTTTACAAGTGATATATCAAGCCTCATTCATCAAAAACACTTCCTATCAATTGAATTGGGACACACGTGACATGCCAACATAGTAATGATAATTAAACACCAACACATACATAAAAAATGTGTCAATTTTACAAGTAATAATACAAATGCCTTTGCCTTTGGCAATCATATTATTAATCCACTTTGACTATTTATCATTCTAATGTGTATACTCTATTGTGATTAACATGATTTACGTAATGATACAATTAAAATACAATACTCAGTATTCTAACCATTATAACTGATTGAAATGATATAGCTCATTATATTTTCAATCCAATCCATATTCTAATATTATCTCTAGCTTTGAAAAGGGGGTTATACAGGGTGAAAATTACAAAATTACTACTTATACGAAATTGACATAATTCAAACTTATTATTATTCCTTATGACTCATATAATCCACATGGATTCAACTATTTACATATTAATATAATCCTTGGGGTCATATTCCATGCCTATACAATCATATTATAAATAAAAACTTATAGATTCATACCTTTTGAGTGTGAATTCATGGGTATATGTTCACAAGTTTTAAACATAAATTATAAAGTTTACATTTGCATGATAAGTTACCAATTTATATCTACATAAATTTACACTAGTGATTTACATATAATTATAGTTTCTATATTTAATATATGGATGCATAACCTCCATATAAGTGACAATGATGAAGGGGGTATGATATAGATTCATGCCATACTCTCATTACTAATTATTATCCATGGTCATGGTAGGGATCCATTATATTTTTTATCATGATTAAAATAAGTAAGGAACAAAGTGAAAAATGAATCTAAAATCCATTTTCAATCATTAAACTAGTTATAGTGCATATCTTGAAGTTTTAATGCACTCTAGAACTATAACCTTCAACTCCATTATGAATTCTAACTCATCTCTATTTTAGGGTTACAAATACTAACAACATAAATTGATTTTTTATGTATTCCTTAATGGGTTTAATTTTATGTATATGTTAAATTCAAATTTGGGCTCAATCACCCTCAATTCTTGAGTGTCTCAATAGAAGAAAAAATTGGTAAAATAACATGGTTACTTGAGTCAAAATTTTGATATTTATACATCCCTTAATAATTCTACTCATTACATTGACCACTTGAATTTTTTCCCATTTCTATGGCTAGGAAGTGAATAGATGCTAGAAGATCTTGATTTTTCTCCATAATGACTGGGCCAATTTTTGAACCTCAACATTTTTATTGCTCTATGGAAAATTCATATTCCATGAGTAGTGTCACATGGCACACATACAGGTGTATTTATTCCTTGCACAATATTTTTAGTATTTAATTTATGATCATATCTCTTATTTCACATGGAAAATAATCTATCTAATTACATATATATTTTTGCACAAATACTTTGGATCTCTATGACAAGGAACAAGTCTACATCATGAAAATTTACATAATTTTTCATTCTCTTTTTCCATTTTCTCTAATATTTTAGTTCCACTAAAGTGATAAATTAAATGGGGGGAGGGGGTCAAATGTAGACACCCAATTTGACATAATCCTTGTTTTATAATTCCTTTTATCCACTTTGTTTATATGGGTCTTAAATAAAAAATAAGTACTTAGTGGTCCATGTTTTTTTATGTTTCCCCTTTTAATTTTTCATTTTATATGACTTTTTGGTCCCATTTCCCCATACACATTACTTGAGATGAACATTTTAAAAACATAGATATTTAACCCCTTTTTGTCATTTTGAGGTTGTGTTTATCCCAAGACAAGTTTGACCAATAGGGTCAAGATCAACCATTGATATTAACCCATTCTAGCCAATACTAACCCTTAATATTTTTAATTGATTTTTGGACACAATTTCCTTTATATTCATTATGTTTCATTCTTTTTATTTTATTTGGGTATGTCTTGCATGCCACTAGGTTTTTTATTCAAATTTTATAAGGTTCTTTTATACACAAAGATTTAAGGATACATTTAAGATCATCATTCTTACATTAAAAGAGTTATACCAAAACTACATAATGCTTACACTAAATCAATAGAGCTAAATTTTAATTATTTTTATATATTTCATGATTATGATGAAGATAAACTAGGATAGGGAGCATATAGATTTACATTCATTATTTCACCCACACACATAACTAGGAGAAATAGATTTTAGTTTGAGCCCTATTTGTAGAATTTGAAATGTAGTTCAATGGTTATTATATATATGGGGATTAACTAAAGTAACTCCAACTCAATCCCTTTAACCTAATTCCCCCATTTGATGGATCAAGTGTTTGTGCAGGAAACTAGGGTTTGATATTTCAGGTACATGTGTACATGTTGAAAAGGCTATGAAAAAAATAGAATTTTTGATGTAATAAAATAATCACAAAATTAATAAGTCTTACTATCACAAGGTGAAGATCAACCTATAGAGGACATGATTAACAATTTATATTATCTACTTCTGATCAGTTTTGACCCAACATAGAAACAACATTTAGTTTTAGAAACCTACATTCAAATGATCAAAATTAATGGATAGAGGTTAGGATCAAGATTATATACTATCTAATTCTAGTCATTTTTGACCCAGAATAAAAACAACCATCTATTTTATATCTAATTCTAGTCATTTTTGACCCAAAATAAAAACAACCATCTATTTTATAAATGAGTAAAATATAGCTTATTTTCACATTAGTAGATCAAGAAAGTGGGACATATAAAATATTTCATTATCTATCTTCTTGAATTTATTTATTATGACTTGTAATTTTTTTTGTTAAACGATAGTTATTTAAATAAATTTTGAGCATAATCTATCAATCTATATCTATATTTATTTCTACTAGTTTATATCTAATTAAAGGGTTAATATCACATTAATCTAATTTTAGATAAAACAATATGATAATTTTTATGTATAGATTGTTACATGGATTCCTTTCTTGTAACATATCCACATTAAATGTTACATAGATTTTTTTGATAATTTCACCACTAAATATTACATGGATATTTGTGATGTTTTTCTTGCACTTATAATTGTTATAATTTTCCACAATAAATGTTACATATATATATTTGATAATTTCACCACCCTAGGTGTTACATGTATATTTTTGATATTTTTCCTACACTTATAAGGTAATAAAAAAATTTAAAAATGTGATAAATGTGTTTCAATTTATCATTTCAAATTTTTAATTGATTAAATAAAAATTAAATATTATTTACTAATTATATTTATAATAATACATTTAATCAATTCAACAAATTTAATTCTAGAATCTAGTTATTTAACACTAAATTCTAAAAAACCTTAAAATTAAAATCCATAAATATGATAACTTATTCCAAAAAAATATAAATTATAATCCAATAATATAAAATTTTAATTCTAGTATTTGATACTATAAATCTAATAAATATATTGTTGGGCTATCAACTAGATTTTAAAATGACCAAATTTAATAATATGATGGTTGGTATTGTAAAATTCCCCAAAGTATGAATTGAGAGAAGGGTAGGTATTGAAAAATGCCAAATATATAAAATTATATGAGGATGAGCATATAAAGATTCCCCAACATCTGATGTAGGATTATACTTGATAAAAATCTCAAGATCGATATATGGTTTTGTTGGTAATTTTGCCTCCCAAGGCCAAATGCCAAACCCTATAAATAAAAACTTTTCATGGCACTCACCTAAGTCTCTACATGGTGGTCATTTGAGTGATGATGTCTCCTAATTTCTTCTTGAAGTAATTAAACACTCCTACAGGTGTCATAGAGTCTAATTTTGATCATCATATGTCCTAGATATCTTTGGTCTTAGGTGATGTGCTAGATCAACATGATGGCATTGACTATCATATGAAGGGAGTAGGTCTCAATGTCTTGTAATTTTCATGCCTATAATTTAACTTGTGTTAAGTCTCTTCATGGTGTTTGAGTATGTTTGGATGTCTTTGATAAAGGATTGAAGTGGTCTTATGATCTAGAGTACCTTAATGAGGATGGTTAAAGGTGGCAGTTGATGACTCACAATGAACTTATCCAGTGTATTTAGTATATGCAAGGTATGGGGCTTAATATAAAAGTGTGATAAAAATATATATAATACAAATTTAAACCTTTTATAATACTATAAAATACTCTTAATGATATTCATTAGCAAATCTTTGTTGTGAAACTATGTGTATATTATCTAAAAGGAAGGTTTTGGTCTTAGAATGACAATTTGACCTCAAAAGGCCACTAAAGAATCAATAAGATATTTAATAAACCTCATAGTCATGTTATTTCTTTATTCAAATAGTTTTAGGCTTTGAAAATGTCCCCTCTACAAGTCTAGAACATTATTTTGCCTTCAAGAGAGATCGCACATGTTAAATATGCCCCCTTTTTGCTATCCAAAAATTATTACTTGTTTGAAGATGCCTTTTGACTTTTATTCTCCCTCTTGTTTCCCTAAAATGGTAGTTCAAAGCTTAAATCATGGAGAAAATGTAAGAAAGGAGGTGTTTTCAACCATTTGTGTAGGTTGTATAGATTGGTACGATTAATTGTGTATAAGGGAGGTCAAGAGATTGTAAGTGGAGTCATGGTAGGTGTTTTAGAGATGATTCATGTAAAAATTATGTAAAATAGGCCAATAACCAACCCTCTTACTCCTTTGGGCTCTTTTGTAGCCTGGTAGAGCCCTTAAAATTTGTAGATGGTACGACCATGAAAGAGAATATTAGGATCTAAAATTTTAAGCAAAGGAGGGGATCCTAGATAGATTTCATATTTATTAATTTCTTCTTAGTTTCAATCTCTCTCATTTATGAACAATCCTTAACAAGGTAGGGCACTGAAAATGGCTACTCCATTTAGGTAGGGAACTGGTTTTCCATGTTTTCTCCTTTCTTAAGTATGGTGATAGAAAAATGGAAGGTTATGGAGATTTTTAAGAGTATAAAATACTTTCCCACAAAATTATATAACTTCATCTCACACATGTGAATTTCTAGGCTTGGAGAACACATAAACTACCAAATTTGTATTCTACATGCAAGTTTGAACAGTGTACAGTTTATGATAGATCAAAGGAAGTCAAGACTCATTAAGAAATTGTATGCAATGTTTCATTCATGGAAATTTTCCTTCCTTTATGCTTGTCAATATTCATCAAAGTTTCATATCCAGTTAACTATCAGTCTTCCCTCAACACCCTCATAGTCTCATTTAGCATATGTTAAGGTAATTTGGAGAATCTTAGGTTCCTCTTTTCACTGTGTATGCCTCTTTGAGAGCCTTAAAAATGATATATATTGTTAAGGAATACGATTATGCTTACCTAGGATCCTTTAAGACTATTTTTATTTTGGATTCATGTTTCATTCCACTCCCTCATGACTCATTCCATTTTCATAGATTTATCACTATCATTCAACCATTGTTGTAATATTATCACTCTCTTAATAGTCTCCATATATATTCAATTTTCACCACATATATATTATTACTCCTACACATTCACATCATGAATAAATGTATTTGATCTTCATTAGGGTTGTTAATAGTTATTATGGTCTTGGAGATGAGTTATACAACCTAAAACACTGCTAAAAGGAGTAAATCCTAACCTACAAGCTACTTGAAGGACACCTACAATCAACAAGTATAGTGGCAGTCTTGAGACCTATTTGATTAACAAAGATAATTGAGAAGACCAAATGCATGGTTGATTTGAGTTTGATAACCTTAGTTCAGACAATAGATATCTCAATGAAATACAAGTTCAAGGAGTTTCTATGTTAGGAAACACCTCAAAAGTAATTACAACTAGCTTAGAGGAGACTTGTAGCTAACTGATATAGAACTTAGTCTTGAGCATTCTATTAAAGTGAAATTATGGAATATGAAACATGAAGATATATTTGAACCTAATTAAGACCCTAATCAATTTTAATCCATTAATTAGGTGAAGGTGGTTTAATCCAAAGACATAATCAATAGTTTTAAGAGACCTATAGGTGTAGTATTATGTACAAAGAGCAGAGATTAGTAGTTTGAAGTGTTGGCAAGAATATTAAGAGATAATTTAAACATTTTGGGGACTTCAGTCAATATCAAGGATTGATAAATGCTTGTTGAGCATAAAACAGTCCTAAAACATATAAACATAGCTAAAGAGTAAGCTACAATATGCTTATTCTTAAGAGCTCATATTTAGATTGAGGGAAGATAAGGACCATGAGCATGTTAAGGAAAGTGAGTTAAATTTGAGGATTGTTTCAAAAATGACTTAACACCCATATAATATCCATACTTTGATATGAATATGAACTAGTCAAAACATAGCTTGAACCATTTGAGACCTAAGAAATTTGCAATCACAATCAATGTCTACAACCAATTTTGGGAAAGTTTGTAGTTTTGAAACCTTTAAAAGTGTGATTATGCCTTAAAATTTGATACAAATACTCATTGTAAGTGGATTTATTTACTCATACTACTCTCGAATTCATATTACTAGTGGAAACATTCACTATTTTATCTCATACATACTTTAATCTATTAATAGTCTATGATGAGACAAAGTGAACTATTTGGATGTTTGAGAACAAGACAAGAAGCTTAGACTTTTTAAAGGGTTTTAGGTAATAATATGTGAATTTAAAATATTTAAATAAGGGTTTATTACTATTCCTCATAAGGATATATTAGTATTTTTAGTCCTTAGGAGCACTGAGAACTGAATAATCCTACATAATCCTATTAGGCCTAGACAAACCTAAACAGGCCTATATACATGAATTCAGACATTTGACAATTATAGGGGTTGATATTGGGATAAATACACCGAAAGGAGAGGTAAGGAAGGTGAAATTTAGGTTTCTTAGTAGGAGAGTTTCAATTTTATTAGAGGAACATTTAAACTTAGCATTATAGTTTACTTAAGCCTATTAGGTCTAATATACCTAAGCAACCCTGTACACACAAACTGATTTAAGGGGACCTAAGGATGGAAACACATGATTAAGAAGTATGAAGGAAATTATAGGATCTTCAAATTTTTAAAATACTCTAGTTTAGATAAGGAAGTATTAAAATCATTAGGGTTCCATAAATTTGACTGTGTATAAATGCTTGGTAAAAGATGAGATAACATAGAGTGTAAAATTATTAAAAATATTTAACCCTGAGGGTGTTTTCTAGCCTAAATGCATGTTATAGGATTTTAAAATCCATCATTATAGAGATTAAGGTAAACAAAATTTACTCATATCCCATACAACTATCAATGCATTCTTAGGCTTAACAATGAATACTGGTATTCAAGACAACCCATGAGAGTTGTAGGGAGAGGTGTTGGCCTAGACAATTGGAGACAATTATTAAGATTGAAATTAGGTGAGGGAGATAGTTTCATGTTGATTTTAAAACCCTAGTGTTGGCATGTTGTTGTCATTAATGTTAAGGTTGATTTCATTGATGTCTAGGTTGATGTCATTGATGTTAAGGAGTATCTAATGAAGGTGCATGGTGAGGGGTTATTGAGGTATGTGCATGATATGAAAAGGTTATTCTAAAGGTATTATGACAAGTAGGTCTACATGAGTGGTGTGAGCATGGAAGATATTTGAAGATAACTATTGTCTATATAGGATCCATGTGACAAGATGAATTTTAAGGCAACAGAGAATTTGAATGTAATAAAAATTTGAAGGAAAGAGATATTTGAAGGAAACTTAGGTCTTATGGTTGAAGGAAGACATAGGTCAAGGTGCCAACATTATGTAGGTGCTTGGAAGAGATATTTCAAACCATATGATGCTTGGTCATGTGGTTTTAGGTCTGTATAAAGTTGTGGAAGATTATTGTCATTAGAAATATAATGGTAAAGTGATATGAGTGTGGTGTAATTTCTCATATCTACTTTCTTGATGTTTTTTTAGGACATGGAATAAATAGGTCAAGGTATCAAGTGCTTAAGTAGACTAACCTTAGTCATGGCATGAAGAGACCTTGTGAGAAGGTATGAACATGATATCTTGGTGACATGAGAACACATAAGCATGAATGGTTGTATGAGGTTATATTATCATGTATATGAGGCATTGGAACACTCATGAGACTTTTAGGATCAAACTATATGGGTAGGACCTTTAGTCTAGGTCTGCATCTAGACCTTTTCTAGACCATTCTTGGCCTAATGAGGTATCATGATTTGTTTTCAAGGGATGTGAAGGATGTATGTAATTTTTAAGCATGAGATAGGTTATATGGCATGATAATGAGATGTTTATCATGATAGTGAGGTATTGAGAGCATGAAAAGAGGCATGAGGGCCATTTTTAAAGCCTAATGTGGTTTGTAGGTCAAGGTCTAGAGAGAGAGTATATCCTAATGGCATTAGGATCAGTTTATAAGGAAAGTGTGATTAGGTGAGCATTGATAAATTCGAGTACAATTCTTTTAAGCATGTACATGAAGTTTGAGGTTTTGGTTTGAAGGACAAGGCATGGAAAGTTGTTTGGAGGCCTCTCAAGTGAAGGGTTCTCAACCCAAGAAGGATTTATTGTGCTCATTAGCTCATCAAACCTTTTCATGGGATCCTAATTAGTTCATGGTATATGGGGAAGGTTCTTAGATAAAAATTATAGGAATTAGTTTTTTTATTTATGGGATATGCTTTATGAATGATTGTTAAGATTAGAAATAGATTTAAACCCACTTAGAACCCTAATAAGGACCCAATGTTAAAGATGTTGATAAAAATGCATAGAATGGATTGATTTGCTTAGGTAAGATATTGGAGTTTGTATTGGACTCTCCCAAGTACCTCTAAGTGGTATTAATTATAGATATGAGAGAGAAAATGTTGAATTATAGGCTTGTTTCTGAAGAAGTTGTTATAGTTATCAAAAGTTGTGCTGAACATACTAAGAAAATGGATATAAGAATAAGGTAGAGACTCATGTTTTATGTCCATTAATTTTTTTGGATAGTTTATATCTCTCAATTTTTATAAACTGGTCATCCAATTTAGCTAGTCGCTAATGGGCCAAATGGTGCAAATAGTACAAAACCCAGGCAATAGTGAGAAGATGAATTGGAATGTATTTTTAAGATAGTATGATGAAACCAAGTGCATGGATATGTTTTTTGAGACTAGTATATCCTATTCATTCTTTTTATATATTTTTTAAGTTAGTTATAGTGGTGAAATTATGAATCTAAAATGACTTGTTTGACTCAATGATGTTTGTGTGTAGTGAGGTCAACAATTGGTCATTAAGAAATTGTATGCAATGTTTCATTCATGGAAAGTTTCCTTCCTTTATGCTTCTCAATATTCATCAAAGTTTCATATCTAGTTAACTATCAGTCTTCCCTCAACACCTTCATAGTCTCATTTATCATATGTTAAGGTAACTTAGCATACGTTAAGGAAATTTGGAGAATCTTAGGTTCCTCTTTTCACTGTGTATGCCTCTTTGAGAGCCTTAAAAATGATATATCTTGTTAAGGCATATGATTATGCTCACCTAGGATCCTTTAAGACTATTTTTATTTTGGATTCATGTTTCATTCCACTCCCTCATGACTCATTCCATTTTCATAGATTTATCACTATCATTCAACCATTGTTGTAATATTATCACTCTCTTAATAGTCTCCATATATATTCAATTATCACCACATATATACTATTACTCCTACACATTCACATCATGAATAAATGTATTTGATGTTAATTAGGGTTGTTAAGAATTATTATGGTCTTGGAGATGAGTTATACAACCTAAAACGCTTCTAAAAGGAGTAAATCCTGACCTACAAGCTACTTGAAGGACACCTACAATCAACAAGTATAGTGGCAGTCTTGAGACCTATTTGATTGACAAGAATAATTGAGAAGACCAAATGCATGGTTGATTTGGGTTTGATAACCTTAGTTAAGACAATATATAGCTCAATGAAATACAAGTTCAAGGAGTTTCTATGTCAAGAAACACCTCAAAAGTAATTACAACTAGCTTAGAGGAGACTTGTAGCTAACTGAAATAGAACTTAGTCTTGAGCATTCTGTTAAAGTGAAATTATGGGATATGAAACATGAAGATTTGTTTGAACCTAATTAAGACCCTAATTAATTTTAATCCATTAATTATGTGAAGGTGGTTTAATCCAAAGACATAATCAATAGTTTCAAGAGACCTATAGGTGTAGTATTATGTACAAAGAGCAGAGATGAGTAGTTTGAAGTGTTGGCAAGAATATTAAGAGATAATTTAAATATTTTGGGGACTTCAGTCAATTTCAAAGACTGATAAATGATTTTTTTGCATAAAATAGTCCTAAAACATATAAACATAGCTGAAGAGTAAGCTACAATATACTTATTCTTAAGAGCTCATATTTAGATTGAGGGAAGATAAGGACCATGAGCATGTTAAGGGGAGTGAGTTAAATTTGAGGATGGTTTAAAAATGACTTAACACCCATTAAATATCAATACTTTTATATGAATATGAACTATTCAAAACATAGCTTGAACCATTTGAGACCTAAGAAATTTGCAATCACAATCAATGTCTACAACTAGTTTTGGGAAAGTTTGTAGTTTTAAAACCTTTAAAAGTGTGATTATGCCTTAAAATTTGGTACAAATAGTCATTATAAGTGGATTTATTTACTCATACTACTCTCAAATTCATTTTACTATTGGAAACATTAACTATTTTATCTCATACATACTTTAATCTATTAATAGTCTATGATGAGACAAAGTGAACTATTTGGATGTTTGAGAACAAGACAAGAAGCTTGGACTTTTTAAAGGGTTTTAGGTAATAATATGTGAATTTAAAATATTTAAATAAGGGTTTCTTATTATTCCTCATAAGGATATATTAGTATTTTTAGTCCTTAGGAGCATTGAGAACCTAATAATCCTACATAATCCTATTAGGCCTAGACAAACCTAAACATGCCTATATACATGAATTTAGACATTTGACAATTAGAGGGGTTGATATTGGGATAAATATACCTAAAGGATAGGTAAGGAAGGTGAAATGTAGGTTTCTTATTAGGAGAGTTTCAATTTTATTAGAGGAACATTTAAACTTAGCATTATAGTTTACTTAAGCCTATTAGGTCTAATAGACCTAAGCAACCCTGTACACACAAATTGATTTAAGGGGACCTAAGGATGGAAACACATGATTAAGAAGTATGAAGGAAATTATAGGATCTTCAAATTTTTAAAATCCTCTAGTTTAGATAAGGAAGTATTAAAATCATTAGGGTTTCATAAATTTGACTGTGTATAAATGCTTGGTAAAAGATGAGATAACATAAAGTGTAAAATTAGTAAAAATATTTAACCCTGAGGGTGTTTTCTAGCCTAAATTCATGTTATAGGAGTTTAAAATCCATCATTATATAGATTAAGGTAAACAAAATCTACTCATATCCCATACAAATATCAATGCATTCTTTGGCTTAACAATGAATACTAGTATTCAAGACAACCCATGAGAGTTGTAAGGAGAGGTGTTGGCCTAAACAATTGGAGACAATTATTAAGATTGAAATTAGGTGAGGGAGATAGTTTCATGTTGATTTTAAAACCTTAGTGTTGGCATGTTGTTGTCATTAATGTTAAGGTTGATTTCATTGATGTCTAGGTCGATGTCATTGATGTTAAGGTGTATCTAATGAAGGTGCATGGTGAGGGGTTATTAAAGTATGTGCATGATATGAAAAGGTTATTCTGAAGGTATTATGACATGTAGGTCTACATGAGTGGTGTGAGCATGGAATATATTTGAAGATAACTAATGTCTATATAAGATCCATGTGATAAGATGAATTTGAAGGTAACAGAGAATTTGAATGCAATAAAAATCTGAAGGAAAGAGATATTTGAAGGAAACTTAGGTCTTATGGTTGAAGGAAGGCATAGGTCAAGGTGCCAACATTATGTAGGTGCTTGGAAGAGAGATTTCAAGCCATATGATGCTTGGTCATGTGGTTTTAGGTTTGTATAAGGTTGTGGAAGATTATTTTCATTAGAAATATAATGGTGAAGTGATATGAGTGTGGTGTAATTTCTCATATCTACTTGCTTGATGTTTTTTTGAGGACATGGAATAAATATGTCAAGGTATCAAGTGCTTAAGTAGACTAAGCCTAGTCATGGCATGAAGAGACCTTATGAGAAGGTATGAACATGATATCTTGGTGAGATGAGAACACATAAGCACGAATGGTTGTATGAGGTTATATTATCATGTATATGAGGCATTGGAACACTCATGAGACTTTTAAGATGAAACTATATGGGTAGGACCTTTAGTCTAGGTCTGCATCTAGACCTTTTCTAGACCATTCCTAGCCTAATGAGGTATCATGATTTGTTTTCAAGGGATTTGAAGGATGTATGATAATGTTTAAGCATGAGATAGGTTATAAGGCATGATAATGAGATGTTTATCATGATAGTGAGGTATTGAGAGCATGAAAAGAGGCATGAAGGCCATTTTTAAAGCCTAATGTGGTTTATAGGTCAAGGTCTAGAGAGAGAGTATATCCTAATGGCATTAGGATCAGTTCTTAAGGAAAGTGTGATTAGGTGAGCATTGAAAAATTTGATTACAATTTCTTTAAACATGTACATGAAGTTTGAGGTTTTGGTTTGAAGGACAAGGCATGAAAAGTTGTTTTGGAGGCCTCTCAAGTGAAGGGTTCTCAACCCAAGAAGGATTTATTCTGCTCATTAGCTCATCAAACCTTTTCATGGGATCCTAATTAGTTCATGGTATATGGGGAAGGTTGTTAGATAAAAATTATAGGAATTAGTTTTTTTATTTAAGGGATATGCTTTATGAATGATTGTTAAGAGTAGAAATAGATTTAAACCCACTTAGAACCCTAATAAGGACCCAATGTTAAAGATTTTGATAAAAATGCTTAGAATGGATTGAATTTCTTAGGTAAGATATTGGAGTTTGTATTGGAATCTCCCAAGCACCTCCAAGTGGTATTAATTATAGATATGAGAGACAAAATGTTGAATTATAGGATTTTTTTTGAACAAGTTGTTATAGTTATCAAAAGTTGCATTGAACATACTAAGAAAATGGATATAAGAATAAGGTAGAGACTCATGTTTTATGTCCATTAATTTTTTTAGATAGTTTATATCTCTCAATTTTTCTAAACTGGTCATCCAAGTTAGCCAGTCACTAATGGTCCAAATGGTGCAAATAATGCAAAACCTAGGCAATAGTGAGAAGATGAATTAGAATGTATTTTTAAGATAGTATGATGAAACCAAGTGCATGGATATTTTTTTGAGACTATTATATCATATTCATTCTTTTTATATATTTTTTAAGTTAGTTATAGTGCTGAAATTATGAAGCTAAAATGGCTTGTTTGACTCAATGATGTTTGTGTGTAGTGAGGACAACAATTGGTCATTAACAAATTGTATGCAATGTTTCATTCATGGAAAGTTTCCTTCCTTTATACTTCTCAATATTCATCAAAGCTTCATATCCATTTAACTATCAATATTCCCTTAACACCCTCATAGTCTTATTTATCATATGTTAAGCTAACTTAGCAAACGTTAAGGTAATTTGGAGAATCTTAGGTTCCTCTTTTCACTGTGTATGCCTCTTTGAGAGCCTTAAAAATAATATATCTTGTTAAGGCATATGGTTATGCTCACCTAGGATCCTTTAAGACTATTTTTATTTTGGATTCATGTTTCGTTCCACTCCCTCATGACTCATTCCATATTCATAGATTTATCACTATCATTCGACCATTGTTGTAATATTATCACTCTGTTAATAGTCTCCATATATATTCAATTTTCACCACATACATATTATTAATCCTACACATTCACATCATGAATACATGTATTTGATGTTCACTAGGGTTTTTATAATTATTTTGGTCTTGGAGATGAGGTGTACAACCTCAAACACTACTAAAAGGAGTAAATCCTGACCTACAAGCTACTTGAAGGACACCTACAATCAACAAGTATAGTGGCAGTCTTGAGACCTATTTGATTAACAAAGATAATTGAGAAGACCAAATGCATGATTGATTTGGGTTTTATAACCTTAGTTAATACAATAGATAGCTCAATTAAATAAAATTTCAAGGAGTTTCTATGTCAGGAAACACCTCAAAAGTAATTACAACTAGCTTAGAGGAGACTTGTAGCTAATTGAAATAGAACTTAGTCTTGAGCATTCTATTAAAGTGAAATTATGGGATATGAAACATGAAGATTTATTTGAACCTAATTAAGACCCTAATCAATTTTAATCCATTAATTAGGTGAAGGTGGTTTAATCCAAAGACATAATCAATAGTTTTAAGATACCTATAGGTGTAGTATTATGTACAAAGAGCAGAGATGAGTAGTTTGAAGTGTTGGCAAGAATATTATGAGATAATTTAAACATTTTGGGGACATCAGTCAATTTCAAGGACTGATTAATTCTTATTGAGCATAAAATAGTCCTAAAACATATAAACATAGCTAAAGAGTAAGCTACAATATGCTTATTCTTAGTAGCTCTTATTTAGATTGAGGGAAGATAAGGACCATGAGCATGTTAAGGCGATTGAGTTAAATTTGAGGATGGTTTCAAAAATGAATTAACACCCATATAATATCCATACTTTGATATGAATATGAACTAGTCAAAACATAGCTTGAACCATTTGAGACCTAAGAAATTTGCAATCACAATCAATGTCTACAACTAGTTTTGGGAAAGTTTGTAGTTTTGAAACCTTTAAAAGTGTGATTATGCCTTAAAATTTGTACAAATAGTCATTTTAAGTGGATTTATTTACTCATACTACTCTCAAATTCATATTACTAGTGGAAACATTCACTATTTTATCTCATACATTATTTAATCTGTTAATAGTCTATGATGAGACAAAGTGAACTATTTGGATGTTTGAGAACAAGACAAGAAGCTTAGACTTTTTAAAGGGTTTTAGGTAATAATATGTGAATTTAAAATATTTAAATAATGGTTTCTTACTATTCCTCATAAGGATATATTATTATTTTTATTCCTTAGGAGCATTGAGAACCGAATAATCCTACATAATCCTATTAGGCCTAGACAAACCTAAACAGGCCTATATACATGAATTCAGACATTTGACAATTAGAGGGGTTGATATTGGGATAAATATACCTAAAGGAGAGGTAAGGAAGGTGAAATGTAGGTTTCTTAGTAGGAGAGTTCCAATTTGATTAGAGGAACATTTAAACTTAGCATTATAGTTTACTTAAGCCTATTAGGTCTAATAGACCTAAGCAACCCTGTACACACAAACTGATTTAAGGGGACCTAAGGATGGAAACACATGATTAAGAAGTATGAAGGAAATTATAGGATCTTCAAATTGTTAAAATCCTCTAGTTTAGATAAGGAAGTATTAAAATCATTAGGGTTCCATAAATTTGACTGTGTATAAATGCTTGGTAAAAGATGAGATAACATAGAGTGTAAAATTATTAAAAATATTTAACCCTGAGGGTGTTTTCTAGCCTAAATGCATGTTATAGGAGTTTAAAATCCATCATTATAGAGATTAAGGTAAACAAAATCTACTCATATCCCATACAACTGTCAATGCATTCTTAGGCTTAACAATGAATACTGGTATTCAAGACAACCCATGAGAATTGTAGGGAGAGATGTTGGCCCAGAAAATTGGAGAAAATTATTAAGATTGAAATTAGGTGAGGGAGATAGTTTCATGTTGATTTTAAAACCCTAGTGTTTTCATGTTGTTGTCATTAATGTTAAGGTTGATTTCATTGATGTTTAGGTCGATGTCATTGATGTTAAGGTGTATCTAGTGAAGGTGCATGGTGAGGGGTTATTGAGGTATGTGCTTGATATGAAAAGGTTATTCTGAAGGTATTATGACATGTAGGTCTACATGATTGGTGTGATCATGGAATATATTTGAAGATAACTAATGTTTATATAGGATCCATGTGACAAGATGAATTTGAAGGCAACAGAGAATTTGAATGAAATAAAAATTTGAAGGAAAGAGATATTTGAAGGAAACTTAGGTCTTATGGTTGAAGGAAGGCATAGGTCAAGGTGCCAACATTATGTAGGTTCTTGGAAGAGAGATTTTAAGCCATATGATGCTTGGTCATGTGGTTTTAGGTCTGTATAAGGTTGTGGAAGATTATTTTCATAAGAAATATAATGGTGAAGTGATATGAGTGTGGTGTAATTTCTCATATCTACTTGCTTAATGTTTTTTTGAGGACATGGAAGAAATAGGTCAAGGTATCAAGTGCTTAAGTAGACTAGGCCTAGTCATGGCATGAAGAGACCTTGTGAGAAGGTATGAACATGATATCTTGGTGAGATGAGAACACATAAGCATGAATGGTTGTATGAGGTTATCTTATCATGTATATGAGGCATTGGAACACTCATGATACTTTTAGGATGAAACTATATGGGTAGGACCTTTAGTCTAGGTCTGCATCTAGACCTTTTCTAGACCATTCCTAGCCTAATGAGGTATCATGATTTGTTTTCAAGGGATGTGAAGGATGTATGGTAGTGTTTAAGAATGAGATAGGTTATATGGAATGATAATGAGATGTTTATCATGATAGTGAGGTATTAAGAGCATGAAAAGAGGCATGAAGGCCATTTTTAAAGCCTAATGTGGTTTGTAAGTCAATGTCTAAGGAGAGATTATATCCTAATGGCATTAGGATCAGTTTATAAGGAAAGTGTGATTAGGTGAGCATTGATAAATTTGAGTACAATTTTTTTAATCATGTACATGAAGTTTGAGGTTTTGGTTTGAAGGACAAGGCATGAAAAGTTGTTTGGAGGCCTCTCAAGTGAAGGGTTCTCAACCCAAGAAGGATTTATTATGCTCATTAGCTCATCAAACATTTACATTGGATCCTAATTAGTTCATGGTATATGGGGAAGGTTCTTATATAAAAATTATAGGAATTAGTTTTTTTATTTAAGGGATATGCTTTATGAATGATTGTTAAGAGTAGAAATAGATTTAAACCCTCTTTGAACCCTAATAAGGACCCAATGTTAAAGATGTTTATTAAAATGCTTAGAATGGATTGAATTTCTTAGGTAAGATATTGGAGTTTGTATTGGACTCTCCAAAGTACCTCCAAGTGGTATTAATTATAGATATGAGAGAGAAAATGTTGAATTATAGACCTGTTTCTGAAGAAGTTGTTATAGTTATCAAAAGTTGCATTGAACATACTAAGAAAATGGATATAAGAATAAGGTAGAGACTCATGTTTTATGTCCATTAATTTTTTTGGATAGTTTATATCTCTCAATTTTTCTAAACTGGTCATCCAAGTTAGCCAGTCGCTAATGGGCCAAATGGTGCAAATAGTGCAAAACCCAGGCAATAGTGAGAAGATGAATTGGAATGTATTTTCAAGATAGTATGATGAAACCAAGTGCATGGATATGTTTTTGAGACTATTATATCCTATTCACTCTTTTTATATATTTTCTAAGTTAGTTATAGATGTGAAATTATGAAGCTAAAATGACTTGTTTGACTCAATGATGTTTGTGTGTAGTGAGGTCAACAATTGGTCTATAAGACCAATAATTGCCAAAAATAATATGATGTTTATATTTTTAAAATGGTATGGATATTTCATAGTATCATTTTCATGAATTATATTTATTTGAAAGTGGTCATACAAGTGTTTAATGTCTAATTCACCATGACTATGTTTTGAAGTAATCTAGTAGTTCTGAGTGAGTGAATTGCAGAGGTGTTCTTAAAGCCTTATCTCCTAAGTGGAAGTGTCTAATTAATTTTATGATGACACTAAGGTCATATACACTCTATCTATATACTTAGTAGATCATATTTGAGTTTCTTAAGTATGTTTTATCTTCATTCTTTTAAGACATCTTTTTAAGTCACATAGACTTGTATGCACTAAATTATGCTTGCCATACTAATTATATTAATAATACTAATTTATGCTAATTTATTATAATTTCTATATTTCCTATCTAAATTAATTAATAAGTCTAATAATGCCCATTACATTCCTATATCCCATAAACCTTTATCTCATTCTAAAACTAATTAATTCCCTCATTAAACCCCTAATAGGGCCTATTATCTACTAACTTACTCCCTAATCCAACTATCCAATTTAAAATTACAAAATAATCTACCTACCCACCCACCACCCTATTCTAACCTCTCCTAATATCCTAAACCCTATGGAGAGATTTATAGAATTAGAGGATTCTATAAATCTTCCCTAATTTATTCCCCTTCTCTAGAATTTTCTAATTCTAGATATTTATATGGAATTAAAAATTCCATTAGAATTTCCTAGCCCTTGATATTAATGGACCAAATTTGAATTTGGACCATTGATCTTTCCCTCCTTGCCTATAAAACTAATATCTCCCTCTACCCTCAAACTAATTAGAAACTAACTATAAAGTGATCAATCCATCATCTTACCACTATAATTTCATCCATAGAAGCACTCTATCACTAATCCAAGCCACTATCAACCACATCCAACCATTGGAATCCATTATCAAGATCTAGCAAGTAATCCAATAATTCAAATTTTGGACATCAAACAATTCAAGATCAAATCTTGGAGTGGAGTCATAAGGAGGTAAAAATGATGGTGAGCATGATCTTATTATTTTAATTTTCGTATTTTATCCATTCCTATTGTTGTCATCGAGTTTTAGGTTTTTATTATTAAGTTTAGTAATATTGCTTGAATCTAAAATTTGGGGCACAAGGCCTAATAGGGAAATTTGTCCTAAAGAAGGTTTCAAGAATGAATGAAGGATAAAAATATATAAATACATGGAGGAGGTCAAAAATTTTCCTTTAATAAGTGTTTGAATGATTTTTCAAGTGTTGGATAAATCCATTTGGGCCCAAGATAATCAAGTTTTGGCGTTAAGAGATAGACTTAATGTAATTAGGTCTCCGTGAGACCTAAAAGAGAAATGAGGCCAAATTGAGTCATGTCAAACCAAAAGGGACTAAAATATAATTTTATTAATGTCCATAAAATTTCCTAATACCTATTTTATATCTTACCTAAGCACATAAGGGTGTGTCGCTGACTAAATGGTATATATAAGGCATTTTTAGGCCTATTTGAGAAGTAGAGTGCATGGGAATAAAATAACACATTGTTGAGTATAAGGAGGTATTTTAGACCATAATAGGAGGTTAAATTATTTTTAATTAAGATTTTATAGTGTGTCAACATGTGAATATCAAGGTCATATGACTTAATCAGCATTGAAGAGACCTAGTTGATCAAAGAGGCCTAGAAGGTAGTTTGAGAGGGATAAGAGTATGAAGATATAAATAAGGTGATAATCATAGATTTTATGAGAAATAAGGTGTTATGAATTTGATAAAATTAATCAAGTGACTAATTTGGTGTTGATTCATCTAGGGGGTTGGTGCCTCCTTGCAAGTGGGTGTTCGCTAGAGACTAAACAAGTGGGTGCTTGGCTAGTTAGGATTGATGTTCTATGTGGAGTTGATGATTCACTAAAATTTGTTTTTTTATTATAGTAATATAGTATATTTTTATAGATAAATGGGTTTTATTCCCATTTATGGCTTCCCACATATGTTATGTGTTCTTGTGTTTCATATTTATGTGGATAGTTACTTACACCTACTAAATTTATATGCTTATTTGAATGGTTCATGATTACTTAAGTGTAATTTAAAGATAGGTTTTATAGAGTGATTCATCCCAATTCTCAATCATTTTGCTTCCAATAATTGTTATCATATCAAGGTCCTTTAAATTAATCATGACAACTTAAATGAGATTCTTAAAACACAATCATGTCCAAGTCAGCAAGCATAAGGAGGTTTCTCAACCATTAAGGATCCTCTCTTAAATGGGAATAACTATTCATTTTGGAGCATCAAAATTAATACCTATCTAATGTCCTTGGGTTATGACATATGTAAACCTAATATTTATGGTTTCACTCCCCTGTCTACACCACCAATTATAGTAGGCAAGAAGGTAAATGAGAATAACTCTAAGGAATGAATGCCATTCTGTGTGGTCTTTTAAAGGAAAATTGTGTAAAGGTCATGAATTGTGATATATCTAAAGGAATTTGGGAAAAGTTACAAAACAAAGTGAATTTGATACATTTTTAGACTCTCCATAGGCATTTTAAAAGTTTGAGAATGAAGAAGGATGAAAACATTGCATCTTACATGTTAAGGGTTGATGAATTTGTCAATGTCATCAGAGGTCTTGAAGAAGTAAAAGAGTCTAAAGTTATATAAAATGTATTAAGATACCTAACTTCTAAATTTGATTCAAAAGTGTATGTAGTATAATAAATTCAATATCTAGACACACTTCATATGGATGGGCTTCATGGCATCTTGACTACCTATGAGATGAGAACAAATGAAGGAAGACCTCCCAAGAAAGAAGAAGCATTCAAAGTTGAGAAAAATTCAAAATCCAAGAAGGTCATGGATGAGGTATGTTCATATATTGATGATGATGAATTGATAGCCATGTTTTCTAGGAAATTGAAGATTAGATTTGGTAAGTACAAGGGTAAGTTTCCTTTCAAATGCTTCAACTATGGTAAGATTGGTCACTTTGCATCTAAGTGTCCTAACAAGGATAAGACTGAGTATGATGAAAAACATGATGAACATCATGGTGATAAGAAGAAGGTCTATAAGCCTAACAAAATCAAGAAATATTTTAAAAAGTATGTTGGCAAGAAAGGGTCATTCAAGAATAAGAGAAGTTTCTATACCAAAGAAGATAATATCTCATATGATGTAAGTGACACAAGTACATCTGATAGTGATGATGACACTAATGAACATGACAATAATGAAACCGTATTCATGGATATATAAATAGATAATGAGGGTTACTCAAAAATGAAAAGGTTTATGGATGATGAATAATTAGATGAAGAAGAGGTTGAAGTGAACCTTGAGGTGGAATTTGTGAGTGTTATAGAGAAGTTAAATTTTCCAAAGAAGGAAGAATCAAAAACTAAGATCATTGGTTAAGAGTTATGAGGATAAAATCAATATCTTTGAAGAGATATTAATCATCAACACCAATGAACATGAAGAGATAATAAAATATTTGGAAACATAGATTTAAATTATCACTAAAAATCTTAAGATCAAGGAAGAAGAATGCATCAAGTTTAGAATAAAAATGGAATCCTTAAAGGTAGAACTGGATTACGCATCAGTCAAGTTGAAGACACATCATACATTTGAGAAGAGTAATGAAGTTCTTGGTAATATTTTGAGTAGTTAAAGGCCTCTACATGAAAATATAGTTCTTTGGTTTAAACAATATCAAAAGGAGAACAAGAAGAGTCAGACCTCAAAGACTATGTAAAAACTCTCAAATCTGAGACTCATAGTGATCATCAAAAAGTCAAGAATACCAACATGAAAGTCAACATAAAGAGACCAATCAGGCAGCCCAATGCAATGAGGTATTTCAATTATTTTAATGAATATTTTTTTTCTTATCATAGCTTTGGTCATAGAGTAAGTGATTATAGAATGGTCTCAAGGAATGAGTTATCATGGGACTATGGGAGGAGTGATCAGTCAAGAGGTATGTACATAAATGTTGTTTACTATAGTTATCATAATATGGGAGACATTAGAAGATTGTCTCCTAATGGATCTAGAAGGCTCTCAAGACCTAACAAGGTATATGGAGCTCCTAGAGTGCATGACAAGGCTCATACATTGGTATGGATCTAAAGAAAGTCAAGACTGATCATATCGATCCCAATGGTTAAAATGGATTATTTGTTAAGATGGAACAAGGATCAAAAGTAAACAAATCTCAATAACACTTGTTATCTACATGTGTTGACAATTTAATCAAAGAGAATAAGGATGATAAGTTGATTGAGTTGAATACTTTAGTCAATCCTAAGTGGATTCTAAGGAGGGGTTATCAGTCTCATGATTACAAGATAGCTGATTAAATTGGTTTGGAGATCTAGAAATCTCCTGAGTTCATAGATTTTTGAGATCCTTATAGAAAGGGGTGACTCTATTTAGCCTCCTAGAGACACTCCTCTATCTATAAAATCATGAGGTTGTAGTAAAAAAGGGATTCATCTTGATAGTATTCTAAGTTGTATGTGTTTTAGGTTTGAGAGTCCTAATAACTCATATGGTGATCTCAAGCTATGAAGATGAAGGGGAAATTCCTAATTTTTTAGTTGATGTCAAGAATATGATGTCCTAGTGTGTGATCAAAGGTATAAGTCATATCAGTCATGTCAAGGACATGGTAAGTAGTCTTGATATTTGAGTTCATTTGAAGGAGGTATGCATAGAATAAGGGGGAACATGTTTTGGTAATGCTTCATATTCTATGTGTTGAGCTTTTTATTGTAAGAAGGTTTGATTCTAGATGTTACAGGTGTGATCATGTTTATTTGAGAAAAGAACTAGTTCTGGGAGAATGAATACTAGAGGGAGATGCATCATTTTGAGATAATGATTAATTTCTAAGAATGGTTGTCCTCTAGTGTTTGTGAGTAGAAGCATCAGCTCAGGGAGAGATTTGTAGCTCTATGTTGTGAAGTGTCAAGATAGTGAGGTAGAAGTCATAAGAAACATGGTTTATTGAGGTCAAATAAATAGATGGTAATTTTTGGAAGAGCCTTTACCATTAATGTCAAAGGTGGAGAAAGACTAGAATAGGGAGATGAGGATGATCAGGTTGTAGTGTGTTTTCCATCAATGACAAAGGGGGATTTTGTTGGCATGTTATTATCATTGATGTCAAGGTTGATGTCATTGATGTTAAGGAACTTCTAGTTAAGGTGCATGGTGAGTGGTCATTGAGGTATGTTCATGATATGATAAGGTTATTATGAATTTATGATGAAAAGTAGGTCTACATGAGTGGTGTGAGCATAGAATTTATAGGTCATGGAAGACGTTTGAAGACAATTCATTTCTGCATAGGAGCCATGTGATAAGATTAATTTGAAGGCAAGAGATAATTTGAAGGTAACTTATGTATTATGGTTTTAGGAAGGCACAGGTCAAGGTGTCAAAGGTGTTCAGGTGTATGGAAGAGAGATGTCAAGTCATATGATGCTTAGTCATGTGGTTTTAGGTTCGTTTGAGGTTGTGGAATATTATTATCATAATTAAAAAATGGTTTAGTGATATGATTATGGTGTAATGTCTTATATATTCTTGGTTGATGTTTTGTTGAGGAGATGGAAGGAATAGGTCAAGGCATCAAGTGCTTAAGTATCCTAAGCCTAGTCATGGCATGAAGAGACATTATGAGAAGGTATGAGCATGGTGGCTTGGTGAGATGAGTTCACATAGGCATGAATGGATTTATGAGGTTTTTTAAGCATGTATGTGAGGAATTTTAACACTCATGAGAGTTTTAGGTGAGCTTATAGCAGTAGGACCTTCAATCTAGGTCTGTATCTAGACCTCTCCTAAACCATGTCTGTCCTAATGAGGTATCATGATCTATTATCAAGGGATGTGAAGGATGTAAGGAAGTGTTTAAGAATGAGAGAGGTTTTATGGCATGATAATGAGATGTTGAACATGATAGTGAGGTCTTGAGATCATGGAAAGAGGCATGAAGGTCAGTTTTAAGGCCTAATATGGTTCACAGGTTAAGGTTTATAGAGAGAGTGTAGCCTAATGGGGTATCAGGATCAATGTTTAAGGCAAGTGTAAGTAGGGGAGAATTTTAAAAGATGATTAAATATGTTTTAATATGTACATGAAGTTTGAGGTTCTAGTTTGAAGGACAAAGCATGAAAAGTTGTTTGTAGGTCTCTTAAGTAAAGGGTTCTCAACCCAAGAAGGATTTTATTGTGCTCATTAGCTTTTCAACCTTTGCATGGGATCCTAATCAATTCATGGTATACATATAAGTGTCCTAGATAAAAATTCTTGGCACTATTTTTTGGATTGATGGGATATGCTTTATGAATGATCATTAAGAAAATAAATAGATTTAAACCCTCTTAAAACCCTAATAAGGATGTGATGTTGAATATGTTGATTAAAACTACTCATAATGGATTGAATTGCTCAAGTAATCTATTGTATCTTATATTTGACTCTCCTAGGTACATCTAGGTGGTATTAGTTAGAGAGAGAAGAGAAAAAATGTTGAGTTATAGACTTATTTCTAAATAAGTTGTTATAGATGTCAAACATTGCATTATACATAATAAGGAAATAGATGGAGGAAGAAGGTAGAGACTCATGTTTTATGTCCATGAATTTTTATTTATAGTTTCTATCCCTTAATTTTTATAAACTGGTCATCTAAGTTAGCTAGTCACTAATAGGCCAAATGGTGCAAATAGTGAAAAACCTAGGCAATAGTGAGAAGATGAATTGGAATGTGTTTTCATGATAATATGATGAAATTTTTGCCCAAAACTTGGCCTAAAAACCAAAATTTTCCTTGATTTGGAGTGAGATAAGATTTCTAGTTGAGTGGGTGACCCGATGGTGAAAAGTGAAGGTCATCCCCAGCACATCATGTAGGAATGAACAGGTCAGTTTGGTTACACATCTAATAAGTGTACTTGGGAAGTTAACTAAAGTTGAAAGACCACATGAAAATGATTTATTTTGTGCCATGAATATCCCCTAAAAATTTGGTGTCTTAGTGTGTTTCCTATCTCAATATATAAGCCTTCAAAGATGGTCTAGAAGTTTGGGATGTACTAGGGGATGCCAAATTAAAGCCATAAGAAGTAGTTGTTTGGATTCAAAAATATATAACAAGTTTCAAGTTGAATATAGGGATACTAAGTGTTGTAATCTCAGAAGTTGGGATCAAGAATCAATAGCACATGATTAATCTCACAAAGTCATTAAGTTAAAAATCTTGGATCAAGACTGATGGTGTGTATTTTTACATACATATCTTGATCAATGATCCACATTAAATAGTAGGGTCAATAGGTACAAATATATCTATAGAAAACATTCAATCATACATCAAAGATACGATAAAAATCATAAATTCAAAAGGTATGAGGATCTTAAGGATGAATGTGATGGTGTCATGTGTCGCACTCATGGTGATTTAGTGGGTCAATGGCATGCATTTTATCATGCAAATCAAAGATCGATGCCACACATTCAATCATGTCAAGGAGATCAGTGGTGCACATGAGATCAATAATTCTATGAGACCATATTTCATGTAAGGCCACCACATGGAATAAGCATATTAACTATATGGAGGCTGATATTAAGGTCCATAGAAGGTGTGTAGAGTTGCCAAGTATCACAATCTTAGATGAAAATCAAAGATCAATGGCAACATTAAAGGTCAAAGCTAGGAGATTCCTATGGAGATCAATGGAGAAAATTTGATCAATCTCAATGGGAACATAGGATAAATACACATGTTTAAGGTGATAATCGTCAGGTTTTAAAATGAAATAGATAGTATGGCAAGGACATGCCATATAGGCAGACACATTAGATCAAAATATTTTAACACCAAAGCTTGTGTATATGGATATGAGATCAAAATATGATATATGTTACCAAATCAAATACCAAAGGTTCCTATGTAACCATTAAAGATCAATGATATGCAATGGTCTACTCAGTTAGGTTATGAGGTCTATCTTAGGTTTGAAATTTTTGTCTCAATCATGATCAATACGCTAAGTAGCCTTTGGATATTTATTGAGGTTTTGACTACATGAAAACCAATAAGGGGATTGGTTTTCGTCTATAGTGGGTCTATGTTCAGGGTTTGGAGTAGGGTCAAAGTTGTAATTCTAAAAGGAGTATCAAAAGGGACAATAGATAACGTAAATAACATATCAAGATGTAGCACAGTATTGTAAGCTCAATAAGAAGATGGAGAGATTGGATGTTGAGAAAGGAAAGTTGATAATTCAATGAAATTTCAAAAGTATTTTGAGACTATTCCCCTTAATATATCATGACTCATCATCAAAAATTTCTTGTCTTCTAGCATGTTTCTAAGCCAATGAGAGGGCTTGAAAATTATTTGATGTTGATGAAGGTTAATTTGCTAAGAAAGAATTAGTGTTAATTGATCAAAAGGTGGTTGAGACTCCATGAAAGTGGTTGGATCTCATTTATTGATTTTTGTTTTGCTCACTTCTCTCTCTCTCTCTCTCTCTCACACACACACACACACACATATCTCCCATTTCTTCCCCATTTTGGAAGGAGACTCTCATTTTGACAATAAAAATCCTATCAAAACTTTTATGAAATACGTCTTAAATATATAAAGATAATTTTTACCTATCTCTTGCCTCTGAATTATGTTTAATAAGCTTGTGCATGATGTCATTGTGAAGAAGTGTTCTTCCATGTCCATTATCCTTCTTTCTTGCCTATTTTTAGGTGTTTTCAAGTTATTTATAGGTCTAAACTTATACTTTTTCAACCATTCATGGATGCTTAGTGTGAATTTTAGAATTCATCTTTGCTTCATTCATTACTTCATGAGCCTAGTTTATGAAATACTTATGCAAATTAGCTAGTTTGTGAGGTTGTGTGAGCAATAATTGTCTTATGTTGAATTATTGTTTATTTCAAGCTTATGTGAGTGTCCTTTAAATTTGGTTTATCACCCTTTTATCTCTCTTAGTCACCCAATACCCCCTTTCTATCTCTTTTCCAAGTAGAAGCATTAGTCTAGGTGATCTACCAAGAGGAAGTCAGACTTCTTTAGAGGTTCAACCTCACTACAGGATACCCATAGCCTAAGGTTATTCCCATTTTTTAGCTTAGTTAGAGAGAGACTAAAGAAACCTCTCTAAGGGTGTAAATTAATGCTAAAATAGTTTATAGCATTCCTAGTGGGACCACTTTCAAATAAGATGGTCAATTTTGATGTTGGTTTGATTAGTCTACAATAGTTATAGCTTTCATTTTTAGTATCTAGTGACTTTGAAGAACACTCAACATTCTAGTGGAGAAGCAGTAGCTATCTTTCATGCCAAATATGACTACAATATTAGATTCTATAGGTATTACTTTTGAATTTGTTTAATTTCCTTTAAAATTAGTAAAAAGGTTAATATTTGCTATTACTCATCCATATAAAGGAAAATTTCATCCTAAACTAGTTTCTAAATCTACCTCTGCAAGAAGATGTTTTTTGGGTCCTTTTACTACCATGGTAGCCCTTAGAGATTTTGCTTTTATGGCTTCTAATGGTTAGAGTCATTTAAACCTCCATAAATATTATCCTATTCTAGTGACATCTCTTTAAAATTTTCCTTACTTCATGGGAGATGGTTCTACAAGCCCTTCCGAGCACCTTAGAGATATAGACAACTTTTATAATATTCATGACATCACTGAAGAGAATGTGTCTATTAGGTCATTAGTCATCTAATTCAAGGATAAAGCCTTGGATTGGTATAGAAACCTTATTTATAACTCCATCACATCATGGTATTAGTTATGTAATGCATTGTGTAATATATTTGAAGAAAATAGTGACCACTTGTCCCTTGTTGATTAGTTGACCACAATCAAGAGGTCTCTTCATGAGGTTATGCAAGATTTCAATACAAGGTTTCAAAACACATGGGATAAGATTACAATCTCTATCAAGATTAATCCAAGATATTATTTCCTTTACTATCTAAAAGCTCTCAATAGTGATATTATAGTAATGATTCAATTTATGGGAGGAAACACAATACCAAATGCTTATGAGGTGGCAATTAGAGTAGAGACCAGTCTAGTACAAGCTAGAAAGCTTAAACCTAAGCCACCAATGCCTTTGTTTCTCAAGGTTAAACTAACTCCTATTGACATTCCTCCCCTTATGATCATTCCACCTATGCCAACACTTATTTACATACCTACACCAAATTAGGAAAAGGCCTTAACTAGTCAATCTAGTGACCCCCAAGAACACAAGAACTTTTAAGAGCTTAATATCATGTTTCAATCCTTGGGAAATGAATTTGTGAACATGAATAGGAAGAAAAATTAGCTCAATATACCTTATCAAGTTCCACATCAGCCTCAATAGCAATTTTATCAAGTAAATAGGTGACCCTACAAAGGAAATTTCTAAGGATAAGGGAAGCCTAACTATGCTAGGCAATACAATTATAATCTAAATGATGAAAGTACTTCCAATACTTTGGTCCCTATTCAGAACAACATTGCTCAATAATGTTAGGGTATTATGCCTTAGAATCAGTCATTTGATAAATCCATTATCCCAAACACTAAATTCAATCAGGTTTTCGACGATCAGTGGTAGTAAGCTACTAGCGATGGATACAATCAAACTCTTATGGCTTAGAACATAAAAGTACCCATGATGATAAAATTATAAGAACCTCAAAAATTCTAAGGGCCTAATGAAGGACCAAACTAGTTGGATGATACAATGGTTAATGATGAGTAGGAAGAGTGTTATGCATCTAATCAATAGGCTAGTTTTAGCCAAGCATACATTCCAGTGGTGGCTAATAAAAGGTTCAAAGGAAGCAACATGAATGGTAATCAATAAATAGTCAAAGAGACTCCTATTATTAATACATTTATATCAAAGCCAAAGTAACCTACTACTACTCCAAAGGTTCTAATATCCCCAAAGAATCAAAATCAAGGGAATGCCTTTGTACCCCAAAACCCACAAATTCAAAACACATTTGTGGCTCCCAAAGCAAAACCAAAGGTTGGTGGTTTACCCATCAATATTGTTGAACAAATGAAAAAATCCAATGTGAGTGTGCCAATGTGTGACATACTTTCTATGCTTATTCAGGTGGATATCCTTCAAGAAGTTTTGGCAAAAGACTAATATTTCAAACAATCCACTAAACAAATAAAACATGGTTCTTACCAATTCAACAAAGGGACCTAATTAAGGTAAATCAAATAAGGTGGTCAAACCCCCTCATTTTTACATTTTTATTATCATTGGTGATTCCTTTATACATAATTACATGGTAAATAATGGATTAATTACTTCAGTGATGCCAAATTTGATAGCAGATTAGCTTAGTTTAAAGTATAAACCCAAATCTAAGGGATTTTTTTTAGCTTGATGGATCTTCTACCAAATTAGTTGGTATTATCAAAGGTCTAAACTTGACCCTACATATTTATCCTAGTGTTTTAGTGGCTCATGATGTGTTGATTATAGATGTGCCTACTCATTTTACTTTATACATAGAGTTTTCATAGTAAAAATTAGGGGTTACCTAGTGGCATATTGGTCATACATGGCTTTCAAGATAAGGTATGGGACCAAGGTGTCTATCAAAGTTGAGATTATTTCATGATTTCACATAGAGCCCTATAGGCCAAATAGACCAAACATAAAATATACTATTCTTGATGAAGATGAACATTTGATTGGTTAAAAACTAGAAACTCATCCTAAGTGGATACCTAATATGTTCTTAGATGAGTTATGGAGTGAAAATCAATTAATTTACGCTTTGGGAGGTTTTGAGAAAAGAGACATGGGAGTCTATTGCTTATATTAAGAGAATTAGTCCATGCCATCCCTCACTAGGCCATAGGAAGATACTAGTGGTTTCTCAAAATTGTTCTTTGATGGATCTAGGAGAAAAAATGGGGTAGGTATAGGTGCAATGCTAGTATCCCCCTCCAATGACAAGTACTTCTCATATTATAGATTCCAATTGAGTCACCCTCACAATACAACTAAGTATGATGGCCTTATCCATGGCCTTTAGTGGAATAATAAGAGGGGAATCAATTAGTTACAAGTATATGGGGATAGTGAGTTGATAGTGCATTAGGTTAGAGGCTAAAAATATCATAAATAATCCCTTGATGAAATCCTAAAACCATAGAGTGTGGAATATATTTAAAGATTTTGAAGCCTTCAACATCCAACTAGTGCTAAGGATCCAAAATCAATATGTTGATAGGTTGGTACATATGAGAGCCTTGTTTGACATCCAAAATGAGTTGAAGAAGTCCAAAGTATAGCCATATGTTAAACTAGTGGTAAGACCAATAGTACTAGATAATGAAGCTCATTTGCAAGTCTTCGACAGTGACAAGTAGATTACTTGTTTTTTTCAATAGGAATAAATGTTTTCCATTATGAGGATCAAATTGTTCAGTTGAGGTCTAAAAAAATTCTTAAAGGGATGATCACCCTTGAAGGTATTTTCCATGAAGGATATCATATGAGGAAAGATAAGGCAATGATGTCAACTAATAAGGAAAACTATGAAAGAGTTATTATCCTCAAAGACAAGCTCCTCAAGATTGTAAAGGTAAGCACTAAGGCTGAAAGGCATGATTTCATTGAATTTTGTAAAGGATATGTAGACAGTTTTGCTTGGAAATACAATGATCTAAGAGGTTTTGATCCCAAACTATCCCAACACACTATAGATTTAGAGGCTAATGCTAAGCCTATTAGGCATAATCAAAGTCCTATAAACCCTAAAATTGAAGAGATAATGAGGAAAGAATTGACTAAATTTATTGAATCCAATATCGTCTTTCCCATTAAGCACTCCTCATGGGTAGCCAACCTAGTACCTATGATGAAAAAGAATGGTAATATCCAGTTGTGTGTTGACTTCAGGGACTTAAATAGGGTCTCTTTGAAAGATCATTACCCCTTGCCATCCATATATTAACTCCTTCAAATGGTTTTTGGTTTATAATTCTTCTTTCTTTTGAATGGGTATTCAGAATACAACCAAGTGATGGTAAGAGAAAAGGACCAATACAAAAATGACTTCACCATAAAATGGGGCACATATGCTTATCAAAATATTCCTTTTGGCTTTCCAAATGCTATGGAAACTTTCTAAAGAGCCATGGACATGGACTTCTAAGGCTTTTTAAATCAAATGGTGTTGGTCTACTTGGATGACATAACAATTTTCTCCAAGAAGGCTAATGAACACTTAGATCACCTATGATTGATTTGTAAAAGATTTAGAGAATATGGGATATCATTATATCCCAATAAATGTGTTTTTTGTCCATTATGAAAAACTCTTGGGACATATTATCTTAAAATAGGGATTAGCTATCGATCATGGTAGAATAAGTGCCATCTTAGAATTATCCTCACCCAAGCACAAGAAGGGACTCTAGATATTCCTTGGTAAAATAAAAATTTTATGGAGGTTTATACATGTTTTTATAAACTTGGTCAAACCCATCACTACCATGTTAAAGAAGAAACAAGTGTTCACTTGGTTGAATGAAGGTAAATCAACATTTGAGGCTATCAAGCAAGCCATTACCCAAGCACCCACACTCATGAATCCTGATTTCTCAAGGGATTTCATATTGTATGTCTTTGCAAAATTTGACAATATATCAGTTATGTTGATGCAGAATAATGGTGAAGGACTTCAGCAGCCAATTTTTTTTTTTCAATCAAGGGATTAAAGGATATGAAGTAAGATATAATTTTATATAAAATAAAGTCCTTGTAGAAATAAGAAGCCTTAAAAAATTTAGACTAATGGTCTCCAATATCAAAATCTATCTTATGGTGTCGCATTCTAAGGTGAGGGACTTCTTTCTTAACAAATAGTTAAATGAGAAGAGGGTTGGTTGGATTACCAAGGTCATGGAATATGACATGGATATCAAGGTCACTAAGATAGTGAGAGTTAAAGGCTTATGTGATAATATGGTTTATGACCTTTAGGAAGATATAAATGTTTCTTTGGTGACATAAGGTAACTCATAAATAGACACACCTTCACCTCACACTAGCTGCCTCCAAGACATGACACATTTCTTGATAACAAGTGAATTCCCTCAAGGTATGGATAGAATAAAGAGAAGGTATTTATAATTCAATCCACACCTTATGCATTGGTTGATGGGTTTTTATTCATAAATGACCTTAATGGAGTGTTTTTTAGGTGCATATACAATGACCAAGTGACAAGGCTCTTGAAACAATTTCATGATGGGCCTCTTGGAGGCCATTTTTATCCAAGGACTATAATAGAAAAAGTAATGAGATATGGTTATTACTATACCATCATCTTCAAGTATGCCTATTCATGGGTGAGGAAATTTCAAAAGTGTGCTCTCTTTATAGGTAAGCAAATATTGGTATCCCTTCCTCTCAACCCAAATTAGGTGGAGTAGCCCTTCATTCATTTAGGTTTGGACTTCATAGGAATGATCAATACACCTTATAGTGGAGGACACAAATGGGTAATCATTACTACTAACTACTTCCATAGGTGGATGGAAGAAATTTCCCTAAAATAAGCCAATAAAATAGCAGTGTTGGACTTTTATGATAGCATAGTAATGAGGTTTGGTGTACCACCAAAAATAATTTTATATAATGCCTTAGCATTTGTTGGCATGAAGACAAGTGAGTGGTAGTTTCATCTGGGCATATACCTTAGTACATCCTCAATTTACTACCTCAAAGGTAATGGACTAGCAAAGTCAATAAACAACAACTTGATAAGGATAATCAAGAGGACTATGGAAGAGAATTAAAGAGTGTGTCACACAAACCTAAGGATAGTTTTATGGGTTGATAGAGTGACTCCCAAAGTTTCCATTAGAAAATAACCATTTATCCTTGTTTATGGGATGGAATCCAAGTTGCCCATCTCTCTTGATTTACCTACCTTAGAGTTAGACCATCAGCTTGAGTTGATGGATAATTAATGTATGAGTGTGAGGATGGCAAAGCTCATGGAGCTTAAAAAAATAAGGGACCTTGCAATGAAGACACTAGAATCACATCAAGCTCAAGTCAAAAAATCCTTTGACAAGAGAATGATAGTAAAGGACTTCAAAGAAGGGGATTTAGTCCTCAAATGGGATTCAAATAGGGCCAAGCCAAGCAACCATACCAAGTTTGATAGCTTATGGAGTGGCCCTTACTTGATACATGAATGTAAATAGCATAATGATTTTTAACTTGCACAACTAGATGGAGAGGTATCACCCATCCTAGTTAATGGGATTCATTTAAATCCTTGATATTAGAAGAGTTCAAAACCATTGTATATATTGTACATATTAGAATAGTTTTTCATTTTTTCCTCTAAGTGCCTTATGCACATTAAACTTAGTTGTGTGTTTCCCTTCCCTAAGTGCCTTGGGTATAGTGTTTATTTTGTTCTTGTTTCTCTTGTTTATTTAAGAGGAGGTTTTAATAAAGAGACACCCTTGTATCAGTTTAATATTAGCTAAGAAGGAAAGACTTGTGACCTCATATGCCTAATGGATTAGAAAAGACAACTAATCTATTACATAGCAGATATGTAATCCCAAGAGGTTGCCATAAATGTTTACCAAAATTGGCCTACATAAGAAACTTTTCTTGGATGTGGTGTGAGAAGATGATCAAATTTATTATTGTGTGAGTGATTTGATGATGAAATGTGAAGGTCATCCCTAGCACGTCATGTAGTAATGAACATGTTAGTTTGGTTGTGCATCTAATAAGTGTACTTGGGAAGTCAACCAAAGTTGAAATATCACATGAAAATGATGTATTTTGTGCCATGAATATCCCCTAAAAGTTGGTGTCTTAGTGTGTTTCTTATCTCAAGATGTAAGCCTTCAAAGATGATTTAATAGTGTGGGATGTGCCAAGGGATGTGAAACTCAAGACATAGGAAGTAACCATTTAGATTTAGATATATTCAACAAGTTTCAAGTTGAACACGGGGCTACCAAATGTCATGATCTCAAAATCCAATATCAAGGATCAATGGTACATGGGTGATCTCATGAAGTTAGTAAGTCAAATATCCTAGATCAAGATCAACAGTGGGTATTCCTATGTATATATCTCGATCGATGGTCCACATTGAATACTAGGGTCAATAGTGTCAAGAATCTAGAACATAAAGCTCTGATACCACTTGTTAGGACCTAGGAAGCATAATTGATTACCATATGCAAGCAACTAACCACGAAATTAAACCAGAAGCAATAAGTAACTAGAAACCAGAAACAACACAGAATTTGAGAGACAATACATAATCTTGTATTCAATACTCTTCAGAAGGAAATACAATAAAAAAGTGCCACAGTCTTCTTCCCACACCTCAAAGGCTTCCCACACACCTAGGGCATACAGATATTCTCCCTCAAGAGCTCTCTCTCTCTCTCAATTATGGTCACAACAAACAACTCAAGCACAGAGCTATTGTTTACCTCCAACCAATCAGTAACAATACTGCCAATACCAAGCACTCAAAATTACTTCAAGTAGATCTCCTTAATCTTGCAACAACGTACAAATCAACTTGATCTTACTTACCATGTAGATCTTCTACCTGATCTTGCACAACCTGTAGATCAACCTGATATTACAATTGGAAGAAAACTCTTTCTTGCCTTAATTACAATACAGCCCATGAGTCTCTTAAATAGACCTCATGTAAACAATAATTAGACTTTCTTAATTAAAACAATTAGATCCACAGCTCAAGACTAAAATTAGCCTTTTACATGCAAACAACCGGTTCATTAACAAACTATCCATGAAACTGACAGTTTTAGAACCACACTAGGCAACCAACATCAGTCCCTATCTGGCTAGAGATGACCAACATCAGCCGATACCTGACCGATGTTAGTTGCTCTACTCACTAGATATGACCAATGTCAGTTGATCAAACCAAAGTTGGTTGCTCTAAAACTCAGCAACCTCCTCCATGTTTGCATCAGTGAAGCTTTTAGCTTCACAACCTAACAATCTCCCACTTGGAGATAAACAATTACACCTGTACCTATACTTATACACTACCTAATTTGTTTCCTAGCTTTTATTCCTCTTCAAGATCAATCTTGAAGACTAACCACCACACATCCTGTGGTGCAACACCTATCAACCAAGTAACCTGCCATATCCGATTCTACATACCCATGTAGAGAAATGCTTGACCTTGCATCACATGTATACCTGCTGCTAGTCCCTCTCAGATACCTAAGAATCCACTGAACTACTTTCTAGTGCTTCTTTCCTAGATTGACCACAAACTCACTGACAACTCCCATTGCTTGGGAAAACTCAGGTCTAGTACATATGTACTTAACCTCATCATGTGATTGGGGGACACTGCTCTGTTAATCGTCCATCCATAGGTGTTTTAACTGGTTCTACATCCTGCATCTTGAACCTTGAAACTACCTTATTCACACAATCATCCTGAGACAACATCAACCTGTGATCTTCCCTATCTCTAGGAATACTCATGCCAAAGAATCTTGTTGCTCGCAGATTCTTCATGACACACCTCTGAACTAACTTTACCTTTAGCTCAGAAACTCCCTGCATGTGTGACCCTGCAACAAGCATACACACTACATACAGTATTAGGATAATTTAGCTAATATTATCCAACCTAGTAAAGAAACCACAATGGTCACACTGACATTGACTAAAGCCATGCTTTGTCATACACCTATCAAACCTCCATTGTCCTGCAGCCTACTCAAGACCATATACCCTGGCCTTTTGTCTCACGTGTCCATTCACTCTCTTCTTTGACCTGGGAATCCATTTGTCTTTCAGTGCTTTCACTCCAGCTGGCAACTCTACCAAATCTCCCATTTGGTTCTCTTCCAAAGAATTCATGACATGCTCCCACTGTTTCCTAGATTCTACCTATTCTACTTCTTTAAAACTTCTTGGTTCTTGACCATCAGTGACCAACAAATAATCTAAAGAAGGGGAATAATGAATTTGAGGCTTACTTACCCTTTTAGTCCTCCATATGGGTGTTTGAGACTCCTTGATAGCTTGCTATCTGCCCAAAATCCATTCTGATAGTGACTGATGTCAGTCACCTCCCAGTCTGCACTCAACTGACGTCAGTTCCATGCGACTGTCCTAACTATCGACGTCGGTGTCCACCTTCTTAACACCACCAACTCCTCTAGTCTACACATGACTGACATTGGTGCTTGTGTATTTGATGTTGGTTCCCCCTGACTGATGTCGGTACCTGTGTTTACCTATGAGTGATGACTTTTTACCCGTGAGCTTACTTTGAATCATTCCCTTGTTCAAACTACCCTGCTCAAAATTATTCAGCCCCTATGACTGATCTCTATCCATCATCTCCTCCTTGAACACCAAGGATTTCCTGTTCTTGTCAAAAACATCATATTTCCTCTTTGCGTAATAGACCCGATCCTTTCTTGTAGCTTCAGTCTCAAGAAAACTCACTTTTTTCTGTTGCTTATATAAATCTCAATCTATGTTATCTAGATCTGAACTCTTACCCTTTGACTCAAGAACATGCATCTCCTTCTTATTCATGTGACCAAGCCTATGAAGCCACATCTTTGAATCTACAGCTAAAGTAGATAAACCAGAAGGAGAATCAGTAATACAACTAGATAGATAAAGAGTACCTACTTTCTTACCTCTTGCTAAAACAAGTGTACCCTTGGTAACCTTCCAAGAGTCTGCTATGAGAGTTACTGTGCATCCCTCATCACCCAAACTTCCTACAGAAATCAAATTCCACTTCAGGACTGGGATATGCATGACCTCCTTCAACACCCATGTGTTGCCCGTCTGCAATTTCAGCTTCACTTTCCCTTTGACAACCATTTGACAAGGCTTACCATCCCCTAAATAAATCTCTCCAAAGTCTCCCTAGACATACTCATGGAAAAATTCTCTATTTGGGGATGCATGGAAAGAGGCACCAGAATCTAACACCCAAGATTCCACTTTATCCAAGGAACATAAAAGAGCATCCTATGCAACAATACCTGTAACAATTGCTTCTTCATTTCCTTCTTGCTGATCTTCAACCAACCAACAATCTTTCTTTACATTCCCTTTCTTTCCACAATTCCAGCAAATTTTCCTATCGGACCTAGATCTAGATCTCCTACCTATCTTTGACCTTGATTTCCCTTGCTCGATCTTCTCTCTTTGCCTTCCCCTGCTTTCAACACTCAAAGCATTCCCTGATGATTCACCTGTGCTTTTCCTATGAATTTCTTCATTCAAGATTACACTAACAACATCATCCACTTTCAAGATATTTGAAGTAGACACAGTATTACTAACTGCCATTACCAAACTATCCCAACTTTTAGGTAATGAGCATAAGATTAAGAGAGCCTTAATTTCATCATCAAAAACAATATTGACTGAAACTAACTGGTTTACCAAACCATATAAATCACTAAGATGACTATGTACCAATCCACCTTCCTGCATTTGCAAATTAAATAATTGCTTCATAAGAAATACCTTATTCAAAGCTGAGGGTTTTTCATATAAATTTGCCAAAGATTCCATCAACTCTACCATTTTCTTAGCCTGTGATAAGTTGGAAATCACAGACGATGCAAGACTCAACCTTATAGTTCCCAGAGCCTTCTGATCAAGAACATTCCATTCCTCATCTTTCATATCCAAGGGCTTGCATGCAACCCCACCCAATGGTAAGTACAGATCTTTCTGATATAGATAATCCTCTATCTGCATCCTCCATAATTGATAATTCATGCCATTGAATTTCTCCATTCTTAGCTTACTTTCTTCTACCATTGTTATACTCCCACTCAATCAAAAACCCCTGAGAGTGACCTGTAATCAAACACAAACATGCTCCCTGCAACCTTAGCTCTGATACCAATTGTCAGGAATCTAGAACATAAAGCTCTGATACCACTTGTTAGGACCTAGGAAGCACAATTGATTACCATATGCAAGCAACTAGCCATATAATTAAGCTAGAAGCAATAAGTAACTAGAAACCAGAAACAACACAGAATTTGAGAGACAATACACAATCTTGTATTCAATACTCTTAAAAAGGAAATACAATAAAGAAGTGCCACAGTCTTCTTCCCACACCTCAAAGGCTTCCCACACACCTAGGGAATATAGATATTCTCCCTTAAGAGCTCACTCTCTCTCAATTACGGTCACAACAAACAACTCAAGCACAGAGTTGTTGTTCACCTCCAACCAGTTAGTAACAATACTGCCAGTACCAAGCACTCAAAAGTACTTCAAGTAGATTTCCTTAATCTTGTAACAACCTGCAAATCAACTTGATCTTACTTACCATGTAGATCTTCTACCTGATCTTACACAACCTAAAAATCAACCTGATCTTACAATTGGAAGAAAACTCTTTCTTGCCTTAATTACAATACAGCCCATGAGTCTCTTAAATAGACCTCATGCAAAAAATAATTAGACTTTCTTAATTACAACAATTAGATCTGCAGCTCAAGACTAAAATTAGCCTTTTACATGTAAACAATTGGTTCGTTAACAAACTATCTGTGAAACTGACAGTTCTAAAAATACACAGGCGAGCGACATCGGTCCCTGTCTGGTTGGAGATGATTGACATCGGCTGATACCTAATCGATGTCAATTGCTCTGCTCACTAGATATGACCAACGTCGATTGATCAGACTGATTTCGGTTGCTCTGCAACTCAGCAACCTCCTCCATGTTTGCATCAGTGAAGCTTTTAGCTCCACAACCTAAAAAATAGGTCAAAATAACTCTATGGCATGCATTAAGTCATACATCAAAGATCTAAAAGTGAGCATAAGGTCAAATTTTCAAAGGATCTTGAGGATGAATGTGATGGTTCCATATGTCATAATAACAATGAC